>JACDOX010000204.1:773430-796780 GCA_014549065.1 Cardinalis cardinalis
GCCTGAGTCCCCACAGTGACCCCCGGGCTCTGGCCTGAGTCCCCACGGGGCATTTGCTGCCTCTGGAGAGGTCCTTCCTTGGTCGGCTGGATGGGCTTTATGGCTTTTCATGTTTTGGAGGAAGAACAATGTGTACACACCATCCTTGCAAACATGTCCTCTGTATTCCACAGTTCTAATGCATCTGTTGGTTTTTTTTTATTTATTTATTTTAAATTTTAAGAGGTTCAAAACAGCAAAGTAAGTTCAGGTGTGTCGGCGAGGTGAAATACCCGAGGGCAGACTAACATTCTGAGGTGAGATACAGAGACAAATCACATTAAAACCAAAGCCCCTTAGCTTGAAGGGACACCTGCATGCTGGCAGTGTAAGGTTGCTTTCCAGGTGAAATAGATGCATCTCCTGAGTCCATTTTTCAAAGAGTTCTCAGACTCCAGCAAATTAAAAATCTCCATTTGTCAGCTGGGTAACCAGCACCAGGAAATACAGTGAGAGGGTTTTGCTTGTGGATGTGGGTCACATCATCCTTTCCCCTTACCTGCTCCTCTCTCAGRCCAGAAACATTCATATTTACAGGAATTAGCATGGGCATGTGGAGCATCAGAGGATTCAGAGGCTGTTGCCCAAAGTCCACAGCAGTTTTGCAGATGGAGGAGAAGTACAACATATTCTAATCTCTGATTAACACAGTTTATTTTAGGCTGTGATTTCAGGTTAGATAATTGAATATAGAGTGTAGAGACTCCAGACTCACTAAGCTTATTGAATTAAAAATAAAATTCAGGGCCATTGTTGTTGTGAATAAAAGGCAACCTGTTTTACAGAGGAGGCAGTAGAATATATCTCTTGATTCAGTGCTCTTCCAAGTAATTACAAGGAGCAGATCTTGCTGTTAAGTCAAGCAACAAAAACATTTTATAATTATGTAGGGCCAGATTGTCTGRTTTACAGTTTCCCAGTGAAGAACTGTTCTTTGGAAAGCCTGGGGTAGAACTTCCCCTCTTCTGCCAGCCCTTCTGAAGGAGCAGGCAGAGAGAAAAAGGTGTTCTTGGCTCACACCATGCATGCTGGGGTGTGCTGCAAGCTAATGAATACATTACATTGTCACCATGACATTTTCTGAAAAATCCCTTTGCCGGGATTTATCTCCTGAGAAGCTGAGAAGCCTCAGAAAAGAAATGTGAACAATAATTATCTGATTGCCTGGAATGTGGTCTGGAGGTTGCTCACCAACAGTGCATCTTTGGTTGGTGCCATGTGAATTGTTTTTAATAAATGGCCAATCCCAGCCAGCTGTGTCACACTCTCTGGTCAGTCACGGGTTTTATTATTCATTCTTGTCAAGCCTTCTGATGTCTCCTTTCTCTTTCTTTAGTATAGTGTTATAATATAATATAATATAATATAATATAATATANTAATATAATATAATATAATATAATATAATATAATATAATATAATATAATATAATATAATATAATATAATATAATATAATATAATATAATATAATACCACATAATGCAACATAATACAATACAGCATAATATCATAAAATAATAAATCAGCCTTCTGAGAACTTGAAGTCAAGTCCTCATCTCTCACCTCGTCCTGGGCACCCTCACAACACCACAGCAATAGTTTGCAACTGGTAAGTGCCAAAATGTCAGATAACTGAGGCTGTCCTTTCTCTCAGAGATACCAAACCATTTTACTTCTGTGTGAATAGCTGTGCTTTTCAAAGGCAGGGCACGATGGTGGTTTCCACTCTTTTTCCAAAGGAATAAATGAAGACCCAGAGCTGTGACAGCCTGGGACAGAGCAGGAATAAAATCTAACAGTGTGGTGGGTGCTGTCTCCTCACCAGCTGCTCCARCTGCAAAGTAACAGATTCATTTCAGTAACACCTGGGAGGGGTTGTTAAAATAACTTCTTTTAACATAACAAATTTGCACATTGGGAGAGCAGAGAGGTCACTGCTTGTRGCTACAACTGTAAACCCAAACAGCAGGATGCTGTTTCTGGTGTGGGGGGTTTGCAGAAGGATATGGATTTTGCAGGCAGGAGGAGCAGGTGATTATTTTTCTAACAACAGTAAACCTTTAGGTGTGCTAATAAAATTAATTTTCGGGACAATTCTCTGTATTCCCATGTGAAAACTGAATGTACATAGACTCTGTGGTGTATGGCCTCTAGAATACCATACATGTTCTAGTTGCTTTCAAGAAATGAAACATTATAAAATTGTATTTTCTGCATTACATATTATAAATGTGGAAATAGAAGATTTAAATACTCCATTCACAAATATGAAATCAGAATATTTTGATCATACTGAAGCTACTTTATTTATTTTTCAAAATAGATTCATGCTGAGTGCTTGCAACACTTGAAGTGACATTTTCAGTTGTAGAAGCATTGTTGGAAAATTTCACTCTAGATTTAATAGCAGTCAGTTCCTTTAGCCCATGCTGTGAAATTCAATGCCACTRTGGGTGCTTCTAGTTCTTGTCTTGAAATCTGGTGTGTGTGCATTTGGATGAGAGTATGGAGAATTAGAATACAGAGATTCAGAAAAATTTAAGATATTATATTAGAATAACAGTGGTGTGTTATTTGGTGAAAAACTCCAGAAATTCCTTTGTTCACTTTAGCTGTACYCTGTCCCTTGATCCCTAATGTCAAGGACTGGTGGATGGATGGAATATCTGGCCATGCAAAAGGCATTTTTTAAAATTTCCTTGGGTTTCCCAACCTAGCAGCACAAGGTACCAGCTGCACAGTGGGATTTAGAAGAAAGGAAGTGGAGTTCACCAACTTCTAGCATGATCTGCCTGTGGTTCCTCTGCTTTCATTTCCACCTGAAATGCAAGTTCTCTTTGTTTTGAATGTCCCACTGCAATTTGAATATTCTGCTCCACCAAGGCTGAGCTTGCTTGGAAGAATTCCTAATTCCTGGGCAGTGTTGCCTGTTCTCTCTGCTCTGTGTCCAAAGAGGGTTTGGGGAGGGAGAGCAAATGTCCAGCTCCCCTCCCTGGCCGTTCCTGACCTGTGTGTCCCACACCTCCAGTCACTGTGGATACACCTCAGGAATGAAAATAAAAGTGGATTTAAGCCTTTCCCTCACAAGATGGCAGCATCACTTCAGGGAATAGCATCACCTGCCCCAGTCAGGAGGCCCTGGACATTTGAATATTTCCATTTTATCCAGTATGTGAAAGAAACTCTGACAGCTGTGCTCATTTGTGTTACCTGAACTTGTAGATCAGCATCAGGCACGGGACTGAACATATTTCATTCATTTGCTGCTGTGTTCACAATGAAAATTATGAATTGTGTTGAAACTATGTCATTATTATTGTGACCCTAGTTAATACTGTAGTTGTATTCCTGAGATTTCAGCAGCAACATTTGATTGTTTCAAATGCACTAAGCAGAAGTATCCCACAGAAATTTAGTTTCAGATTGACACATATTTCCCTCCWTGTCCACTGAGTGGTTTTATTCATTCAAGGTTTGATCCTACTCTCCCTGAAGCCAATAGCTGAGTCAGAATTTTAGGGTAAGAACATAAAAACAGGAGAAAAGAAAGGCCATTAAAGTTGGGGTTTTAATGGGATTTTTAAAATTTTTCCCTCCCATATAAATAATCAGGAATGATGGAAGAGCTGCTGTTTGAGCCATTAGGAGCATTGACCTTCAGTTAACTCTGGGCAACACCTTTATTTTATTTCAGGGCAGCATTGATCAACTTCTAAAATAATTAGGTCAAGTTTGTTCCTGATTCTAAAACCAGGTCTACCAATGTGGCCTTACCCATTAGTAATAAAAAGCTTGGAAATACAGGAATCCTCACTGTGTTTTTTGGATGAAGTTGGGCTTCCCAAGACTATAGATACTTTTTTTGTTTGGTTTTTTTTTAATTGCCTTTTTGATTTTGATTTTACAGCGTGAGTTGTGAGCTGAAGAACAATACTTTCTAATTCATATGGTTGTTTTATGGCTTTCTTCAGATATTCCACTAACAAGACCATTTTCATTTTTAAATCAGAAGAGCATTTTTCATGATGGCCTGGAGAAATGCCTCTTTTATAGTGATGAAGATTTACTTTGCTATTCTGGATAGCAACTGTAATTATTTCGAGGAAATATTGTCTGGTGTGCAATAATACTTAAATAAGAAAATATTTAAAGTCTTGTCTTTTTATTTATCTGAAAGCTTTTATGCTGAGCAGAAAAGGAAATTCTTACCTTTTCTTTCAATTTCTCAAAATCCACCATGTTTAAGATATGGTTTTACTGACAGGTAGTCACTTTTTAGCACTTGTAGGATTAAGGCAGGTTTAGTCTGCAAGTGTAACTTTCTAACAGCTCCAGGTGTTGGACTTAATGTTCAGAGATATCAAAATTCATATGTTTAAACTTTACCAAACTGAATGCATGASCTGAGTCTTTAATTTGTTCTTTAATGTACCTAGGGATTTTCATTGGTGCAGTTCAGCAATTCACAGTACAGCCTCCCAAAAACAAACTTACCATCAGGATCGTTTACTTTTGTGGCTTTGAACACATTTTCTAAAATTGCTGAAGGAAGGAAGCCATGGATACAAATGATATTGGGAGAGTAAAGTCAGGTCCTTGGGTGATTTTGGTTGCTGAATTCTGCTCTCTCCTCCCTTCCCAGCATGGATTGTAAGGAAACAGAAGAAATGCACCTGATATCTTCATTTGCAGAGCCTGGTGTCTCCCCTCTAGCACTCATTCTGAGGTGCTGGAAGGGCTGACTGCAGCACAGGGGCAGCAGTGTGGGAGAGCTCCAGGCTGGCAGCTTCAAACACTGGAGGCTGTTTTGGCTGCTGCAAAAATCATCCCCCTCATCATTCCCCCTCTCCTTGCTTAAAACGGAGACAGAGCATGGATCTCCAACCTCCTGGCCACACAAAGCCTGGGATATTCTCCTGGAGCCTCCTCCCTCACTCATCCTGGCAGCAGGACAAGTGTGGCTCTCAAAGGAAATTGAAAGGCATCCTGCTCTAAAGAGGAAAATAATTCAAGGGCTAGCCCGTAGCAGAAAATTGAGAGATTGTTTAAGGAAATGAAATAATTGAGGTTCTTGGTGATGAAATGCTCTATTGATCACATTCACATCCCACCCACACTGGTAAAAGTCAGAAGCTATTTTTTTTACTAGGCTGTATGAAATTAATTTCTCCTCTTCCTAGTGGATGAGAATTCTGGTTACCAGTGGGTSTCACTGCTTTAATCAGCAGTGATACTCTTTGTGGGTCACTGTCTGCTAACCTAGAAGTGTTAACACTTGTGTTAAAGACAATTTATTTTTCCAGAAAGCATTTWAAATGGGTTTGGCTTTTACTGTGTTTTTCAGGGCTAGTTGGAAGCACACTTGAAAGACACAGGGCAATGAGGTGTTCCCAGCCTTTACAGTGGCACTTGTAAGACAAGTGCAAAACTTCCATGATGCAGCTTTTATCACGTGTTAATTCCAGAAGCATTTGTGACTACCTGACCCACAAACAAATAGATTTCCTTTTTAAGGACTTGAAAGTCAGTACTTTGCTCACATGCTTAAGTACAAAGCACTAAAAGAAAGTACAGGTAAYATTATTCTCTCTGGTTATTCAGAGGATGTGATACAAAAGCAGGTAAAGAGGACAATATAGGTATCAGATGGTTGAAGGAAATGCTGAATTTTTGCTTTATACTTGATTTTAGTACGGCCTATTTATATTAATTGCTAGAATAATACTAATCSAAGTTTATATTATGATCCATGTATGCAATTTTCATAGAATATCTTGGTAGCTGCTTGACTCTTGAAAGCTATGTTGATTGTCTAGAATTGTCAGAAGAAACATAGAAATAATTAGGAGTATTTCCTTTTTCAATACCTTGCTTCAGTCATGAAAGAATTTGCAAAGACACTGTTGACTATGACCAGGTTACAAAATTTACTTCTCCCTCAAAACCAGTGGAATGTTCTGTTTCAAATTCCCATCCCATTTTACTTCCCCATGCTTTAAGGATTAGTGTTGGAATKACAAGGATAGACAGAGGTAAACATTTAAAATTCCGTTCGTTCATATCCTGATAAAGGTGCACCATTGGAAAATAGATTCTTCAGAGGCCTACATAATGTTGGAATGTTGAAAAATCATAAAAATTATTTTGAGTAGCTGAGTACTGCTCAAAATCATTGGATGGGTCTGCATTTGGCTTCTATTTTACTGTAAATAAGAGATACTGAAATTTCAAACTTTTAATTAAAGTTTCTGACCATTATATAATGCAAATGTACCAAAAATCCCCAGACTTACTCTGAGAAGGATAACTAGACATATGGCCAAAATGTCATTAATACTTTTGCTCAAAAACATAATCATAGGAACATATGCTCTATGGCGAATAACATTGTTTCTACTAATAAAGGAAAGGATTTGTTAGAAGTAGTCCTTGGGCCACATTTCACTTTCTCACTCTGCTATAACAGATGTGGAATAAGGTTAAAGCTGAAAAAATACCAGAAAAACACAAGCTATTGTTTGCAAAGATTTTATGCTGGCATGTTTGAGATGAGTGTCTGTTCTGTTTGCTGTATATGAATTTTTAAGGGGTAACTACAATACATGTTGCTTGGTCCCAAGCATTGTCTATTATATTGGCTTGCCTGGAAAGAAGCACAATAAATTAATAAATGTTATGCTTTACACAGTATTGCTGAGAAGAAATTTGGTAATATCCTGCCATTGGGAGATGGGGGAGAGTTAAATAAAGCCCAAAAGCWGTGGTATTAAGGGAAAATGCTCAGCTGTTAATGTAGAAGAATATGTTAGTTAATCCTCTTTGTAAGTCCTCAGATCTTTGGGGTGCTTATTCAGGAATAACTTGTAACAAATCAAGCAAAACAGAGGGGTTTGAGCTATGGAAGACCTTTTCAGGAAATGTGAGCTGTTCCATGGTACAGCAGCTCCAAGCCTTGCTAACAGACCARCTTCTTTATGGTACATGCCTTGCTATATCAGAGCTGTAAAAACAGACATCATTTAGGGTGACAAGTGAGATATTTGATATAAAATTATATATTAAATATTTATTTAGAGTTCATCACGCCTGGCAGGTGAAAGATTGTAGSTGCACACATTCCACTGCGTCGTTGAAGGAGATGTAGGAAAGTGAAAATTAAAAAATTATTACGAACTGTAGTAAGTTTGTAGATGCTGAAGAAGAAGCTGAAGGGTCTTAGAATAAAAAGAAAGGTAAATTAAAAGTTGTAAAGAAGTTTGCAGATAAAAATGAAGCCAGGAGAAAGGCTGAGTGAAGACAGGAGCTTCTGCAGAAATCCTGAATGATGGAAAGAGTGGACAGAATGTATGGGAATATGGGACTGGAAATGTAGGGAGCTTTCAGTCTTTAAAATGTGAGCTTACCTGGGAGAAGTGTTAAGATCCCCTAARCCATCCAGGTTGTTTAGGACTCCATACAGTGCTGGGGAAGAGCAGATGATTTTGTTCCCTTTGCCTGCAGGCCTCTGTGGAAGCTGTGCAGGGAGCAGCTGCAGGAGGGTTCTCAGCAGGCTTGGAGCAGGAGCTGCACATTTGAATGCAATGGTTTCATTGCTATGGCTGGGCTGCTACAGAAATCCAGCATTATACACATGCCTGTCAGGGAAAGATACTTGCAATGAACTTTCTCACAGGTAACAAGGAGAATGGAGATGGAGATAAAACACCTGACAGCATCCTAACACTTYGTATAAGTAGGCTGAGAAAAGAAGGTGCATTTCAATGTTCTGGGGGCAGTTGTTTCTTGCTTTCCTTGTGAAATCCCTGTGCAAGAGTAAAAGCTGAAAAGCAGAACTGTTTGCAGCAGAAGGAGCAGCCAGAAGAGGAAAGGATGTTTGTGGCCTGCACTGAGTATGGAAAGCTGTGTTATTTCCACCATTGCCAACAGCAAGCTCAGCAAGGTCAGGTGGTATTGAAAATTAYTGAAACCAAAACGGGACGTGGGCTCTGAGAACTCCTCTGCAAGACACAGAGCTACATATGCAGGAAGAGCTTTTGTAATTCCAGTCTCAGAGGGGAAGAGAGACCTGTACAAGTGATGTATATTGATGGCACTGCCAGCAGCAAAAGTTAGCAGGCAGCAGGTTGTGTGGAGAAATTGTGGGGTAAGACTGGAAGAAAAATCTACTGAGAAACAGAAACCTTGACTGTGTTTTAAAAACAAGCACTAACAGCTGCTGCGAGCCTACAGCCTTTAATTGTGTTTTTCTGAAAGACTAAAAACTCCAAAMCAAACCAAACCATGCAGAATCTGAAATAACTTCCAGTGTAACAGCCTGGGGTAAGCAGATACCTTTCACTAATACATTGCCCTCATGCTGCAGAGCTTTAGGAGCATGGCACACTGCAGGCTTGCAGCAATCTCTGTGACATGCTAATCCCTTGCTAAAAAGTGGGTGGGAGTAAGAAGGCTGCAGCACATTTAGGATTTCTCTTGAATGAGTAACATGCATTGGTGAAGGGTATGGATGGCATTAGCTCAGAGATTGCTCAAGGARATCCCCAATACCTTTTGCAATATTACAACCTGAAATTCTGTCTTAATGCTAACACACTGAGTTAAGATTTACTAGCAGGGTCCTGACAAAAGGCGCTTGATATTTGTATGGAGTACAGAGTGGTGGTTTTTAACCATTCATTGCTCCTGAAATGGTTTCCATGTGTTTCCCATGTTAGTTSAGCTCTGAAATGTGCTGCTCAATGGCAATGGATTATGCTCTGGTTTATTCCTTTGCAGGTGAAATGCACCTTCAAAGTAACCAGAAATGCTGTGGTGGAACCAAAAACTTGACTTAGTTCTTTTACATTTATTTCAGAGATTTTGAAGGCATTCTGCCTTCCTAGCAAATCTTGCTTTTTGCAAATCTGGTTGTTTAACTTTAGCTGAGTATTTGTTGAGCGTTTGAAATGAGCAGGGAAGGGGTTTTGAAGGAAATGCCAYGTGTATTACACAGTTTATGTTTCTAACTGTGGAGACAGTAGCTTAACAAATATTGTGTGAGTATTTCTGGTTTGGTTCAGAGCAGCTGCAGATGGGACWCCATCAAATCTATTGTTTAAACAGGCTATAAAAACCAGCCTTGCTAAATCTGAGTAGTGTGATGATTCCAGAGAGCTCACTGAAATGAGTTATTTTTGGCAGGAAAGAAAGAAAATAGGATTTGGGATATGCACTGAGAACCTAATTTTCCCTTCATTTAGGGAACAGGAAATGAGAAGCAGCACTAGAGCTGAAGGTAAAGCTTGTATAAAACAATGAGGATGAAAAACTAAGATAACACTGACCAGGGGAAGAAGTCAGGCTGWGAGCTGTGCCTGGCTGGCCTGGTGGAGAAGACATGATGGGAGAGTTTGGGGTTATTTGGGTCGGACTGATGTCTGAAAAAGGCAGCCAGTGAGGTTCTTGAAGAGGAAGGGGGGAGTTTTGTGTAACTCTAACATACATTTCCTATGTAACATTCTGTGCTTCCTGAGGTGCCTTTTTTGGAGTATTTTTCCAGATAACATTTTTAGTCCTGTCACCTCGTGKTTGGAAGCCATGGGTGAAATCCTGGTGGTAATGAAATGCCTCTTTTAATTTGAAAAACGATGATAATAAAGTTTATAGATTTCCACTGTTCTCTGCTATTGAATGTTCTTAAAGAAAGCCATCAGTAAGGATGGCAGAGCTGGGATTCTGTGCTCTGTCCAGTGCTTTCATGGCGAGTTCACCACTGCAACTGAATTTGTAAACAGCACAACTGAAGTTATGAAACTAACTTTGAAGTAGAGCAGAAGGCTAAAGAGCACAGCATTTGAAAATAGATCTTGATGAATTCAAGGAAGGAGCTGTATGACTCCCTAGGAGGTTCTTGAATATTTAAATGGATTAGGAAGAGTTGTTAAACTTTTGGTTTTAATCAATTAGCTTAGTTGATGATTGTCACTAATTACCTGAAGGATTGAATAATATTTTTTTTCCTGTCTTTCCACTATACATTATTTTTTTTTCATCATTACATTTGTTGGGTTTGTTTTTTTGCTGGGAACAAAGATGGGAGTCTGAACATGCCATACTGTTACTCCTATGGGAAATCTTAATGATCCTGTTTGTGTTTTCCACCCATGCTTGGCAATGCCATCTGCTGCTGGCAGATTTGAGGGGAGTAAGGAATTGTCTCCTCTCTCCCACCCTCTCATCCGTGTTTACCCTGGCAGAGACTGTTGGGATCTTTCTTTTTCCCTGCTCTTCTGTTTTATTGGGTAAAGTTCACTTCCTGGACTTAGTTCAACTGCTTCCCTGTGAGAGAGTTCAACTCTSCCTGGCTGTGAGAGACCTCCAGTGCTGCCAAATGTATTTGTGCTTTACTCCTGTGGGATGTCTGGAGGGGTTTTGATCTTTTGTGTTAAAGAYACACATTACAGGCTATGAGTGCATTTCAGCTGCTGTGTGTGTACGTAAGGATAGAATGGGATAGAATGGGTTAATTTGAATTTAACAGCATTAAATTAAAATTAAATTTAAATTGTTGATTTTAATTTAACAAATACTACATAGTTTAGGCCTCCAGGGTGACCAAGGTCAGTCCCCTCCCATCATTTACACCCCTCTTCTGCTAGGAAGTGTCTCTGCTACAATCACACAAGCAGCAAAATCAACATTGTGCTTTAACCCTGGATGTACTGAAAGCCCTGCTTTGAAAACCCCACCATTTCAGACATTTCTTTGCTATGCAGCACTCCAGGCTGTACACCCTCAAGCTGGTTCCTAGGACTGCACCAGGAGCAGAATCAAACTGTTTCAAGTCCCAGTTTCACTGAAGGACCTAGAGTTGTCATGGGAGAAACAAAACAGAGGATCTGTGATCTTAGAACCATTGCCCAAAAGGTTTTGAAAATCTAATCATTCCAACATTTTATTTTAACAGGATCAGAGCCCAGCCTTTCAAATACCTTTCCACGTGACTTAGAAAGCAAAGATTAATATGCAAATTTAAGTCTTTGAGCTACTTGAATATTAATTACTTTTGAAATCTGCTTCTGTTGAGATGTTTGAACATTAAGGACAGTGCAGATTACATAAATGGTAAGAATGGCTCATTAATTAAAGCAGAGTTTGTGTGACTGTTGACGAATGGCTTCCAGTCCTGTTAATTTGTTAATAGTCTGTGTCAGTACAGAGTTAATTTTTGAKGTGTAAAGTGGTATTTGAGTGTTGGATAGGAGATTTCAGAGCACTGATAGGGCAATACCAGCTCTGCCTTCAATCACAGTGTAATTCAGGCAGAGATGGGGGAAAGCAATGGRGTTTTGTGCTCTCCATTCAGCAGTTCTATATCTGTTTCTATACTTTGCCTTCATTATCTTTATAAAAATCACMAATTGTGTGCTCTGAGGAACCTCTGGTGTGCAGCTGTGCCTGCCTGGGGGGCATGCTGAGACCATGAACAGGAGGCACCAGCAATGTCTGGAGCTCTGAGCAGGGCACAAGGCTGGATTTGTTCCTGCAGGAGATGAAATCCTAACGCTGCTCTGGCCCCCTGCAGCCACCCTGTGAGCCCTGGAGCCCGAGCAGAGCCTGGGCTGCAGCAGCAAAATGTCTCTGGGATGGTGCTCACAGGGGTCCCRGGAGGAGGGAAGAGAYGAGGATCTGACTCCATGTTTCAGAAGGCTTGGTTTATTATTTTATGACATATATTACATTAAAACTATRCTAAAAGAATAGAAGAAAAGGTTTCACCAGAAGGCTRGCTAAGCTAAGAATRGAAARGAATGAATGATAACAAAGGTTTGTGTCTCAGAATCTCTGTCTGAGCCAGCTGGACTGTGATTGGCCATTAATTACAAACATCCAACATGGGCCAATCCCAGATGCACCTGTTGCATYCCACAGCAGCAGATAACCATKGKTTACATTTTGTYCCYGAGGCCTCTCAGCYTCTCAGGAGGAAAAARCCCTKARRARAGGATTTTTCATGAAAAGATGTCTGCGACAGGTCTCACTTCCAAAACTTCAGTCAGAGGAACTGCTGCTGGATGGAAGGGGTGCCTGGAATGTGAGGATTGGCAAGCTCCTCTCTGAGGAGCTGTCAGAGGTKGGGAGGGAGCTGAAACTGTGACTGATGGCAGAGGGAGGGGACAACTGCTGCCRCTGGTGAGCAGGGACGTGGCCCAGAGGGGCCATCCTAATGGAAACACATGTGCACAGGGTACTTCAGAGCAGCAGCGCATTTGGGAGAGAAAACCATCAAATCACAAATGCATTAGGTGAGTCAGAGCCAYTGGTGGGCACCAGCAGGGAATAAGGGGAGTAGGGGTAGCCAGGACCCCAGGAACTGCTGAGCAGCCACAAGGGCAGAGCCCATGATTCCTGAAGCAGTTGCATAAACCAAAACCTGCATTGTCAGAAGTTTGGGATCAAATTCTTGGATCCTGTGGGAGTGCACAGGCATGAGAGAGCACAGAATACCTGCTGTGGAAGTGGTGGGAGGGCAAAGCAGCACCATGGCCCACCTGAGAGAGAGCACAGGGAGACAGAAGTTGCTCCCTTCAGTGCCATCAGAAGACATGGATTATAGGCAGGAAAGAATCAAATGTTTCTCAGCCATTTCCCTGGCAAACCAGAGGAGTTGTTTTATTTGACTGACCTACCAAACTCCCATATGTGAGAATGAACAGATCATTAGTTTAAACATGCTTGAGCTGCATCACTGCAATTCATTTTGAGCATGCAGCTTGCAGCAATCTCTGCAGAGATGCAGGAAAGGATTCAATTCTTGAGCCTGTTTATTGCTTTTATCTGAGATGTTCCATTAGAAAGAMATGGGATAGCCTAGAAATGCTCTTGCAACAAATGACCACATCAGAAGTATAAGGTGAAGCTGGGAGATAACATGAGGACTCAGAGAAATGCACAGCAGGTGTGCAGTGCACACTGTGATGGGACTCAGATGTTTTCCTTGCTTCCTCCTTCCAACTAAGTGAACTAAAAATCATTCTCTGGGTCAGATAAGAACAAAGTGCTAACGCTGTGCAGCTGTCCTTGCTGAAGGATGGCCTTTGTCTCMCATAATGGCGCTCAAAAAGTCACATTGAGGCCCTTGGAATGTTGAGGGTGTCCTGTGTGATGCAAATCACCTTTTGTGGGAAAAAAAAGGAGCCTAACCTGCCAGGGTCACACTGCAATGTAAAATATGCACGGATTTATCCAGGGGAGTCACTACCAACACACCTTAGTGCTGCTCTCTGCCTCAGTGTGTGCGCAGGATCAAGTGGGAAATCAAATCACAGGGTAATGCTGTACGTTTGCAAAACCCCTCTGAGAGRAGCAGACACTGTTGCCCATAAATATAAACCTTTTAAGAGGTTAACATGGGTGAAGGTGAAACAATTACTGTACTTAACAACAAACTGCTCTTCTCCCTGGAAGTCAATTGGGAGGCTTCTGTTGGCACTAATGGGAGCAGGCTTGGCTTGTGGAGGGGCTGCACAAAGAGCTCTTCAGTGTTTTGGTTAGGCACAGAAATAAAAATTTAAAAATTGAAAAAAAAAAAAATTAAAAACCCCAAACCAACCAACAAGAAAACCCACAAAAACAAAACCAACCAAACAAAAATCCAGCACCCCCAAAAAACCAAACAAAACCCAACAACAAAATACCACARATTGCCTCCACACCGTTTCCAAAGCATGGTAATGACATCTGTATTRGAAGGAAAAGGGGGCTGGGGAAGGGGTTGTTGATACCCTGTTTATTCCTGCAGGAAAAGTCATTTATTGGAGAAGGGTGAATTTTTATAGCTGGCCTTGGTGCACTGTTACCATGGTGAGTTGCAAACAATTCCCCTCTGGATTCTGGTGGATTTGAGCATTTGCTGAAGTTAAAATTGTTACTGAGTGAATTACTGAGTTCAGAACTCCTGGCTTGTACTTTGTTGGTAGCAGAATTCTGGGATAAAGTCTCAGCCTCTGAATGGTTGGCTCCTGATAAAGCAGTTTGAGGTGATGTCTTATGCTTAAATAAGCATCCTCTGGAAGGTGTGAAATGTACCAAATACAGGAAATGGAAAAGAGCCTCTGGCATTCCACGAGATTTTTGAGTGTTCCTGACTGTTTGCCAAGGCTCATTCAAAGTAAATTGCCAGGGTTGCTTCCTAATAGTTCATGGGCAGTGACCCATCTAAGGAAAACTTCTACAACTTCACTTGCTTCACTTATCTATAAGAATTTTTGGAAAAGGGCCTGCTAGAAAGAGATTATGCACRTTGTGTTTATAGTTGCTGCCTTCTTGCTATCAGATAACTCTTCTAGGTGGGAGTGGCTGACCAGATAAGGTTTCATATGCTGCTGCTGGAGAGCATTAATCCACAAAGATGCAATTAAAGGTAGAAAACAGGAGCTGTCCRTACAAGGGGAGAGAAGAAAATGGAAGCAATGAACTGTTACATTGATCTGTTCTAGGACTGGCATCAGGCTGACAGACAAAAATCCAATTTGAAAAACAGCTGGACACATTTCAGACTCTGGGTTAAGGCACAAACTTTAATCCCTGGGAGAAATATTGCTTCTTCAGGAAGTTAGTCCTGAAGGCAGCTGTCCAGACTGGCTGGACATCCAGTCTGCAAATGCAAGGGAGCTGCAAATAATGGTGAACTTCCCAGAGCTGTTCAGTTTGGTTTGTTGTGGGTGGATCTGCTGTGTGACGGTGCTCACAGGGGTCTTATGTTGAAGGAAGAGATGAGGATCTGACTCCATATTTCAGAAGGCCTGATTTATTATTTTATGATATATATTACATTAAAACTATACTAAAAGAATAGAAGAAAAGGTTTCATCTCAGAAGGTTAGCTAAGCTAAGAATAGGAAAGAATGAATAACAAAGGTTTGTGTCTCAGACAGAGAGTCCAAGCCAGCTGGGCTGTGATTGGCCATTAATTATAAACATCCAACATGAGACCAATCCCAGATGCACCTGTTGCATTCCACAGCAGCAGATAACCATAGTTTACATTTTGTCCCTGAGGCCTCTCAGCTTCTCAGGAGGAAAAAATCCCAAGGAAAGGATTTTTCATAATAAGATGTCTGCGACACTGCTGCTGTCCCTACAGRTGCCAGAACAATTCCCATGCCCTTCTGCTCCTTACACAGGATATTGTGTCACTTGGAGAAGCACTGAATTTGTGACAGCTCCATGGAAGGATGTGCTGTGCTCCTGTTGCCTGGTACTGTGGTAAAAAATGAGTTCTGACTCAGATGTTTGTGTGGCACAGGTTGGAAATGAGTTAATAACATGCTGCAGTAATTGCCTCTTTAGGACTTGAAAGTGGGAAGAAAAAAACAGGTTTTGGCTAAGTGTGCTCTTGATCTGGTGAGGAAGCAGATATGTAAGGGAAAGAACACCTCCTTGTTGTGTAGAACTTTGGGCATATAGCTCTTTAATTGAATGTCCTACATGATTGCAGGCAAGGAAGTCCTGAATTCAGCTTTTCATTTCTTTACACAATGGTGTTGGGTTTTTCCTTACCTTTTTCCTAGCCAAGAGGGYACATTTCTTTCACAGTCAAATATTTAGGATATTATAAATAACTTCTCAGCAATGCATAGTTGTCTGCATTAAAATGGAACTATGTCAGTAATGAATGTTGACTTGGAATTACAGCCAGTATGGTAATGAAATATAGCCCCATTAGATTTAAGTAATTTGCAAATTGAGGTTGTTATCAGTTAATAATGATATTCCTGGCTGATGTGAGAAAAGAGTTGTGCTACTCAACTGAATAGGAAGTAGGACTTGTAARCAGATGTAAACTAGCATAAATGTTAAGTTTTGGATTCATTGCAGTAAATCCCCACTAGCAGACAGCTGTCAGGACTGCCTAGAAMACTTGACTCCATTTATTTTCAATGTCATCATTCTCCTGCTCTTGTTCTACTTCTAGGAAAGCTGTAAGTAATGATTTTTGTGTGAATTCCAGCAGTACATCAGTTTACCACAGTGCTTGTGTTAGTCATATATATTTGTCATTAACCACAAGTTATTCAGGGGCTAAACAGGTGCATCAGCTTCCAGGTCACTTTTGACTGKTTTAACCAGAGCCTTTCAAAAGAGCAGGCAAAATAAATCATGTTGGAAGGAAGATCCATCCAGGACATCTCTGGAGTTTTCAGCGAATGTGTGTTTTTACCTGAAGGAGCTGCCAGGGAAGCAAACTGCATCCCAAACCCCAGTGAACCCAGAGTGTTTCCCTCCCTCTGGGGTGAATCATTCTGGTTGTGTGCTGCTCAACATTAATGTTTTGTTGCCACTGGGACACAAGATTTGAGCAGGGACCTGTGTGACTGCAGAGCATCTGGGCTCTTTCTTTGCCTCCCTTGATTAAAATCAGATCTATTTGTTAGGAAGCATTGTGGAAAGCCTAGAGGCACCAAGAGGGAGCCTCCAAGAGAGAAACTCACTGCAACCCTCTGGAAACTTCRAAGCTCAGAGCAATGAAAATCTCTGCAGCTGTGGCAAAGCAGAGTAGGAAAGAACAACAAAGTCACCCTGACTGCTCAGTAACTTGCAAGGAGATACAAATAAAACCTGAATTCTCTTATTGTGTCACCTGGGGTCGAGTGAAGCACTTGATTTTCCTGATAGAAATTGATCCTATAGAATGATTAATGTCCCCTGTCCTGGGGGGCATCAGTTCTGCTTCAAACTATTTATTCTCTCTGCATATGAATGTATATATTATCTAGATATTAACTACACGCTCCATATTATAATAGTCAAGGATGACTGCTGCTAACCATTCATCTTATGCTTCCTTTCATATAGTATAAGAAAAACTTACTGAAACTCTATTTTAAATTATTAATATGAGATTAGATGGCCAAGCAGTTCCTCCTTTTCTCTCATGCCTGAGCTTCCTAACCTGACAGCAAGACAGGTGGCCTAGAACCACTGTGATGAAAGAAGCTTGATCAGGGTCAAGAGGTCTGCTGGAGTAAAATTAGACAAATAACCAGGGTTCAAGGATATCCTGAAATGAACAGCATGGTTTGCACTATCTGTTGGCAGTTATTTTAAGGATTGTAAAGCATGGAGCCCACAATGCCCTAATTTTGCAGGGATAGGCTGTAAAGATCATAAATTCTGTGAAAGGGGTCAGACTCTAATTTACAGGCCTGATTCAAATCTTGCTGAGGTCAATGAAAACCTCTTCCATTAAGTATAGTAGGGTTTGGATAATATCTTAAGGAAAAAAAGGTGTATTGAGAGAATGCTAAGATTAAATGAGAGTTCYAAAAGTTTTCCCAGGATAAATGCACTTTTCATCGACCTATCATTGAATCAGGAAAAAAAAAAACCTGTTTAAAAGACCAATAGATTCTCACAGTTCCATTTTCATTTATTTCAAAATACAGTGAGCCTAATGAGTGAAGAGGGAGATTATTCATTACCTGCTGTGATACAGTAACTGGAAATGCACCTTTGCCTCAGGGATCCAGGTGAATAGTGGATTTGGGAAGATGTCTCCTGCCAGAATGTCTTTTTCAGTACAGAATGAASCAGAAGTACTGTTGGAATTATCTGGCCCATTGAACACACAATCCTGGAGCTGTCCTCTGGCTAAAAGCACAGGATTGCATTTTCTGCTGATGGAAGTGAGAGCTGCCCCACTGGCACCTGGAGCCACATCACCGTGTTCTGTAGAGAGCTTGGTCTGGTTTTCTGAAGAGCTTGGTCTGGTTTTCTCTGCTGCTGCTGTTTGGTTGTGAAGGTCCCACTCAGGACTTGGGCTGTTTGCCACACAGAACTGTTGGAATATGAGGAGCCCCTGACGTCTGGAAAGAACGATGAGCAGAACTCCATGATATCAGAAGGCTAATTAATTACTTTATTRTACAATATTATACTGTACTACAAAGAATACTAGAAGATGCTAAAGAAAACTCGTGACTGTCTCCTGAGAGTCAGGACACAGCTTTTTCCAACTGGCCAAGGAARCAAAACAATCCTCAGCAGAATCCAGCTGACAAACTCCTKCAGATAAACAATCTTCCAACACATTCCATATGAGCACAACRATAGGAGCAGCAAATGAGATAAGAACTGTTTTTTCTTTTACAGAATAGAAGTGGGCCCTAAATCAAGCACCAAGATCCTTTTAAAAAGGAGGAAAAAATCAGTCAATTTTGAGTTTGCTTTTTTGCAGCAAAACAGAAAATTCAATGCTCCTACAGTCTTAGGCCGGGCCAGGATTTGGTGAGCATAATGGGACATAAGTGCCTTTTGTCTTCTGTTAGGGAGGGTAAATTGTATAGCTGTCACTTGTGGTACATCTGTAAGGGCTGAGTGAAACCTGTGGCATTCACATTYTCTGRAAAAATCCCTTCTCCCAGGATTCTTCTCCTGGGAAGCTGAGAAGCCTCAGAGAAAAARGAAAACAATAATTATCTGATTTGTTTCTCCTGTGTTGTGCTCACATGTGGAATGTGTTTGGAGATTGTTTACCCACAGGTGATTGTTTCATTGGATTCTGCTGTGAATTATTTTCACTCTTTGGCCRATCAGGGCCAAGCTGTGTYRGGACTCTGGAAAGAGTCAYGAGTTTTCATTATTATCTTTTTAGCMTTCTGTAAGTATCCTTTCTGYATTCTTTAGTATAGTTTAGTATTCTTTAATATAATATAGTATCATAAAATAATAAATTAGCCTTCTGAGAACATGGAGTCAGATCCATCATTCCTGCCTTTGTCAGGAYRTTCCCAGCAAATACAATAGAAACCTTTGCTGGGAGTGACAAAATCTGTGTGCCAAAGGAGAGGGAAGGATGCACATCCATCAGGGGAACCTGTTAGAATCTGGAAGCAGGTTTAAATCAGKGCAGATGCCTTGACCATCTGCTGAGGATTTGTGTGGACCTCATTGCACAGAACAGCTGTCATTTCATTTTTTATAAAAACACCTTAGTTTGCAGGATGTTTGCAGCCAAAGTGAGCAGCTTCTCACTCCCTCSAAAGGAGCAGCCTCCCCTTCCAAAGCCCATGTTCTTGAAAAAGCTCAAGGTTCTTTTTTAAAGCTCAGATTYAAACAACCTGGTTTATTTGAGGCTCTCCCATTGTGTGTAAGAAGTTCCATCCAGCCTGTCCTGCAGAGGAGGCTGAAGCCCCTTGCCATTGCTGGTGTACCTCAGAGTTTATCACACCAAGTTACTCTGAGCTGTGAGGATGTTCCCAGAGCTTTGKAATTGTGGTTTACATCGCTGGAAGCTGTGGGAGGATAATATCTGCATTTTCATTATTTTCATCACAGAGAAAGGGAGTGTGATCTCAGACGATGGGAGGGTTGCTGCCCCTTCCAGTGCATGTCAGGGCTGCAGAAGCCACAGAGATGCACGTGCAAACAGATAAGATTTCACAGAACCTAATGAAAGACATTTTTTTGTGTGCTCAAATATACCTTAATGGATGATCTGAAGTATTTAAATGCACAAGTGGCAGCAGTAAATTTCATTCATCATTTTAAAGCAGGGATCTTTTCACTCCGGCTTCCTAAGCACAGGCACAGCTTTAGGTAGAAGCTCAGTTTCATCTGGTAGGAATAAAAAGTAAATATCCTGTGCCTGATTTCTGTCAAATSATTGACTGTTCCTGAGCATGGAGTATTTGCAAATTGTTCCCAGTTGCTGGTTTTGTCACAGTGTCTTTGCCTGTTTGTGATTTGTATAACGAGAAAACGAACTAGAGAGACAAGGGTAAACAAGTATTGTTTATCTCACACACTTTTATATCTACATTTCACATTTCTGTTACTTGGGTGATGAGCTGTGGTCTCCATTTCTCTTTCTTTTGGAGTAGAATATGTATTTGCAGAGGCTGAGGTTTTTCAAATGCMGATCCATTGTAAGCACAGGAAATCTATAAAAAATATTTATAGAAAAAAAAGATATGGCTGGAGAAAATGTCTGGGATCACTCTGAGGTAAATGTTCAGGTATTTTCTATTTTACTTTCTTAGCAGGTTTTGCCATTGTTACTTTATCTTTAAGCCATATGATTATATCAATTTAGCTTGCTAAAATGGTAATAATAGATGCATAAATTCTAAACTCATCAAACCATTTCTCCCAAGATGCAAAAGTGACTCAAGAAGGCCATGACCTAAGACTCCTTTTTTTTCTATAGGTTTCCTTTTGTTTTCCTGACATTTTTGTTTGAGATTTCACTAGAAGCAGTTCTCCTTCACAACATACCTGGGTTATAGGGAAATATGTTTCATGCTTGACATACTCTTTGTCACCACGTGCAGAGTCCCTGTCAGAATGGGAAAATACATCCCCACATCGGGATCCTCTGCTTGGTGGGAAGGAGAGGGTGGGAAGTTTGCCTGGAATTCCCTTTGGTAGGACCCTGCCTGATTGTACTGCTCACTCATGGCCAGGCTGGAGACACATTTATGACTTCCAGACTGCATCTTGGTTTTTTTTAAAATACTCAGGCAGTTCATATTTTATAGCTTTTCTTTGTAATTRATTTTCTTTCTGGAAACCCTTCTGGATGTAAAAATGAACCAAATTCTGATTCCGGTCCTATTCTTTAGATTCCCAGGATACCATCTTTATTAAAATCCAGGAAATTCACTCTGGAAAGGTTTCCCCTGATTCTCAGGGGCAAAGATCTCTTATGCAGGCTGCTTGGTAAGGGCCTYTTCCTTCTCCCACCTCCAGAGTATTATTTGCTGTTTGCCCTTGGAGRTGCTGCACCACTTGACTGTAATTCAAGTGTTGTACACAGACTGGCTTCTCCTTCCAAGACACACCTGCTAATTGTTCTATTCTTGGTACAGAAACAGGGAGGAAGCCTTTTAGTCTGACCCAACCTGATTTAAMTATAAAAATAAAAGTATTTCACTAATCACTGTCTAGAATTATTTCCGTTTTCTTCGCCCTGCTGATGGTGACCAAAATCTTTGTCAAGACTTGCCTTTCTTTTCTGTTCTGATTAAAGCTGTATTTAAAAACCATGTTTAATACCCCAGCATGTTCTGTATTTATAGCTATTAACTATGGCATCATTCCAAGCTCTATTTTAAGACAGCTTTTGTTCAGTGTTTGTGTGATGCTCCAGTTTCTGTAGCCTCCCAGTGCAATGGGGGCTTCTGTTCCTCTGCTACATTGCAAGTTTTATTTTAAGCTCCTTGTTAAAGCTCAGCAGATGTATATTTATCATCTGGGTGATTATCTGACATTGTTGAATAATTGCATCTTTTAATGTTTAGCAGCTAAAGCTGCTCATCAGGGCTTTTGGTATTACCCTTCCTCTTGCTGCTCCTTTAAGAAACAATGCCTTGCTTCTCCAATTGTTTCCAGTACTTTGGTATTTGGGTTCTTTTATTTTTCATCTCAGGTTTCCCAGGAGATGAAGATGGCATATTTTTATCTGAAATATATTCCAGAGACTTGCTGATGAGCTTGTGGTATGTGTGTTTGTGCCTTCACACAGGGACTATTTTTGAGCTAGAGGTTTCCAGATCAGCTTACAGAATAGACTCCAGATGGTCTGGAATCCTTCTTTAGTGATCTATAGCTAATCAAACATTCAGCACAAACAACTCTGTTTTTAAAGCTGAGCACWGTCTTTCAGCAAAGCAGCATATTGATCTCTAGCTTTACTTTTCATAATTTCTTTTATTTCATTACTGTGTTTTTCATTACTTGTTCTGTTGTGTGGCTCAGGAGCTGTGAGGCGCCTTGTGTCTTACATTTCAATCAATAAAGGAAATTAATAAGGCCTTTGTGGGCCATAGCTTTTTGGTTTTTTGAATTACTATGAAGGGAAAAAAAATGAGGTTGTGCTGTGGTCTGTATTTGTAGCAACCCCTACTTGCCAATTGATCTCATGGAACAAGGCAAGGGGAGGTGAAATGGGTTGGGAGAACAGCTTTCCTTTGTTTTTGTGGGGCTGATTTGAGGTAAAATATAAATGAGCTGCATGCTGGCTTGGACTGAGCAGTGTTATTTTTGTGCCTGAGTGCAAACAGCACAGCACAGTCAGTGCAGAGACTGCTGCTGGCCACCTGTAGCCAGAGAGACACATCGAGGAACAGAYCCATCTCCAAGGAGAGCAGATTCTGCTCCTTAATGAATGGGATCAGACTGGGGCTCCCATGAGATTTTTCTGTCATGCATTCAAATCAGGATTAAGAGTTATCCATTGTTTTTTAAATGGTGGCAATTATTAAGTGCTGAGCATTATTCATTCCATTCTGGAAGCATTGTTACAGGAATGTTTCCCTACTGTTCTAGAGCTGAGGGCCATGATACTGAATATTTTTACAGAGCAAAACCAGGCAAATATCAGTTAAAGGTAACAAAAACTTTTWCTGCTTCTCATATACCCAAAGATTATCATTATTGTACATCCTTGAATAAAGTTTGRCTCAGATTAAATCTAGATTTGATTMATTAAAACAGTTTCAGGCTTATTGGATGAAGTTAGGACCATGCTTAAATATTTTGCTGATTAAAACCCAGCATATGTTATTGTTACATGTATATTTACTCAGTATTCAAGGTGATATAAATTGGATTTTAAAAAATATATACAAATGATCTTTAAAAGGCTTTAACATATGAAAAAATAGATCCCTTATGAATGTGAAAATTAAATCATGGGGGGTTTTATGTTTGTTTAATAAAACTTTGGTTCCAGAAGCCTATGGGCCACTCTAGTGACAAATGAAGTTATCTACCAACAGAGGCTCTTCCAGGATCTGATGCAAAAAGTATTAAAGKCAGAGGGAGGCCTCTGGCCCAGAGGCTACCTGCTCTTCTGGGACTTCTCTCAGGTTTGAAGGTGAGAGTGGAAGAAAARTACTTAACTGGAAGAAAAGAGAAGTCTGAGAGTAACTGGAGGCAAATTCAGACATTTATACAAATATGTCGTGCTCTGTTTTTAGTATAAACACATACATATTCTGTTTTTAGTGTAAGTGAGTGCAAGCTGGACTTCATAAGGTTTCTGCACTTTTCAAGTTATGACATTGCAGTTGAGTTACTTTTCAATTAAAAATTYAATGTACTTAACATCTTAAAACTCATTGGATGAGATCTGAAAATTTATGACCTTAGCCTACAGCATATTTTAGTCACTGGTCTCTGGAACAAATTCTGCTGTAAATAAAACATTACAGTGATACATTATGAAGGCAGAAAAACTTTTTGCTGTGGCTCTGCACTACTGAAACTTAAATAATATTTTCCTTTTTTTTTTTAATTGAAATGGGTTTTCTCTCTACTCAGGAAAT
>JACDOX010000204.1:796856-905686 GCA_014549065.1 Cardinalis cardinalis
AGTCTGTAAAGGATTCTCTGGGGCATCAAGTGCTGGGGAAACACTGTGTACAGAGAAGCCAGGCAGAGTTCTCATGGACCTCTGTGGGTGTCAGGAGCCAGTGCCCAGCATTTGCTGCACCAGATCCCTGGGACACACAGAGGAGCAGCAGCACAAGGGGCTGGCTCAGGGCTCCAGCTGCTCTGCATTCAGGAACCAGAACGGGGATGGGAGGGCAGGCAGGAAGGGGACGTTTCTCTTTTGTAATCTCTCTTCTTGCCATCAGTGTGGAAGCCCAGGGCACCACAGGGAATATTTCTCTGTCTGCTCTGGGGTGCCCTGACCCCCAGGGCAGCACTGACTTTGACCCTCATTCATGGAGAAAGTTTCCCAGACCTCAAGACAGACTGGAACCCACAAAAGTGTGAAATAGATTACAGAGAGCAGTGTAGGTGTATCACTGGGTGAGAAATTGAGGTTTGGGGGATTTTTAGTACATTGTGGGTGGAAGCAAGATGGAGGGCACAGGGTGTCATCCTGGGTTTCCTCTCCATGCTGCTTCTTCCTTCTTCTCCATGGGTTTGGGTGGCATTTTGTAATTGGGCAGAAAAGTCCCCATTGCAGCTCTTTGGGACCAGTTATTGGCTTAAAAGGGAAAATAATCCAGGTGTCAGCTCTTAATTGGAGAGTTCAGTCTTAAAAGACCTTGGAACAAGAGATTGTTGGCCACTTTGTGCCTTGTGATGAAAAGCTGCTGAGCTCACAGCAGTGAGGCTGTTTTACTGATAAGAACTAACAAACACCTGAGTCTGAACATGAAATACCATCTCAAGTGCCTTCAATCCAGACCCAGAGAAACCCAGAACTAATAGTACCACRCAGCATGTCCACACAGGTCAAGAAAAACACAGCATTTTGTGGGACAAAAAGAAAAAAATYCCAGCAATTGGAGCATGTCTCCATCTCCAGGTCCCAGAAAGGCCAGAGATGAAGCTAGGAGAGCTAGAACAACAGTTTTAAAATGAAATGGGGACAGATAAAGTTCTCAAACTGCTTCAGAGAAGTCTGATTCAACATGCTGCATTGCTTATCCAGCCCAGACCTAACTTATTGTTCATATTGCTTGCAGAAATCAATCAGCATCCTGCATGTCTACGTGCAGGTAATAACTAATTCCTAATAAAGTTTGCCTTTTTCTKTACATCTGCAGGTACACAAATATACTTTAGGTGTATGGTGAAAGCTGATGTCTCAACTCACAAATGGGATGCCTCCAGGGTTTATTTGTTACTTTTAGGAGGAAAKGAGAATTACAAGAGATGTGGACATGTGGGTTAGCTAAATGCCTTCAAAAGGAAAGCAGCAAAAAAGCAAGTTCTTCCATTAGTGCCTCAATTAATTTTGCTTTCCAGAAGCCTGCAACTGCACTGGACTTCAGTATCAGGTGGTCYACTTCTGCACCATGTTCATATTTCTGCTATGTCTGTGTGCAAGGAACAGCCTTGGTATCAGATATGCAATGTGCAATGCTGGTGAGTCCCATGAGGAAAAATGTTATAAGTTTACATCATACTGGTTAAYGTGATGGGTCTCAGGAATTCCTGGTGAAAATTGCAGGCTGGGATATTTGTTATATCTATATTTGCACCTCCTGTGGGTGCTGGACTGTTGGTGTATGGGCTGGGGTGTTCCAGTAAATCTTAGTGAGCCTGAAAGTCAGCAGCTCAGCGTGGTGTGATGTGCTTGCAGTGAATCTTGTCTTCTGTAAATCCCAGCTCCCTCTCCCAAAGGTCACAACTGCCAGGACTCCTGGTGCACCTGCTATTGCCATTCATTATTTCCATTGGCATTGAAAGAGGATACAACTCATGAAGGGTTTCCAAAATTAGACACAGCATTGCAATCTCTGCCAGGTCCCTGAGTCTCTCCTGTGAGTSGTTTCTTTAGTGTGTGTTTCAGTTCACGTTAGTACAAACACAGCCTGAGCTCACACCCCCTTCCTGATGAGATGTGCAAACTGAGTTAGGCACAAAGGGTGGATTTTCAGCCTGGACATCTCCATCCCCTCAGCCCTGTGGCTGGGGGAGCAGTGGCTCTGCAGAGCTCCCTCTGACAGACCATCAGATCCCTGCTCCTCACCCACAGTGGGGCTGAGCTCTTCTGGCTTAGCTGTAACTTCAGCCCAGRGACTGGAATGATGCCCTCCTCACTTAGCAGAAAAAGCCTTAATCACCTAAATTCCACTCTTGTGAATGAAGCTGGGTTGCCACTGAAAATCCCAACTTCTTCCCTACTTCTGTAGCCTTCAGCTTTTAATATTGTTTCTGTAGTTCTTCAAAACCTAAAGCCAAAGTTGTCCTCCTCAGGTAAATCCTGAGGTACTGCCTGCTGTGGCACAGAGCACTTGTGAAAGCATCCCTGTTGTCATTTGTGTGTGSCTAGCAACTCATGGATAACAAGTGCATCGTTCTAGTTGATTTGTTCATTTTAATAATTATCAAATTAAAACTTGGTGATTACATAAAAAGTAAAAGGAGCCTCACCAATGCTGTTTTGCAGGTTAATATAGCTTGGTTCTACAGAAAGCTTTTAAGAAGTTTTTTCCTTTGCACACCACCCCCAGGATTTTGTGGTATTATTCTGATTTGATTGTGGGATTTTTGGAGCATGCTGGGCAAAAGAAGATGTACTCAGTTGTGGTGGTGTTCACAGGGGTCCCAGGAYGAGGGAAGAGATGGGAATCTTGACTCCATGTTTCAGARGGCTGATTTATYATTTTATKATAYATATTATAGTAAAAGAAAATKATATATTAAAACTATRCTRAAGAATAGAAGAAAGGRTTTCATCAGAAGGYTWGCAAGGAATAGAAAAGAATGAATAATAAAATCTTGTGACTGCTCACAGCCTCRACWCAGGTGGCTGTCACTGGCCATCCAGTAAAAACAATTCACATGCTGGGTAAACAATTCTCCAGACCACATTCCAAAGCAGCAAAACATGGAGRAGCTGAAGCTTCTCAGGAGAAAAGACCCTGGCAACAGGATTTTTCATAAAATATCGTGGCGACACACAGTGGTCTCCATAATATTGCTGATCTGGCGTGGCACAAGCACTCTGTCACTGATGCATGAAACACATGGCTGTTCTGCACTTTCAGTTAATCCTTAAAGGATCACAGAGCTGCTTTGTAGAATGGTTTGGGCTGGAAGGGGCTTTAAAGGGCATCCAGTTCCAACACAGYGCCCCCTTTCACCAGCCCCACCCAAAGTGGCCATGAACACTTCAGGGATGGGGCATCCACCACTGCTCTGGGCACCCTGTGCCAGTGTCTCACCACCCACACAGGGGAGAATTTCTTCCTAATACCCCATCCAACCCTGCCCTCTTTCAGTTTGAGGCCATCCCTCCTAGCTCTACCCCCACCTCCAGCTCCCTGGTAGCCCCTCTGAGTACCTGAAGGCATCACAAGGTTTCCCTGGAGCATTTTCTTGTCCAGGCTGAACACCCCCAGCTCCTGGCCAAGGTGTGGATGGGCTGCCAGGTCTCCCAGGGCCAGCAGTGAACATCAGGGAAATCCTGCTGTAGGGGGTGTAAAAAGCAGCTTGAACTTGCAGCACCTGTGACCACACGATCCTGAAAGAAGCACAAAGCACCTTGTGAGGCTTTCAGGGCAGGAAGCTGCTCAGGATTTGAAGTATTTACATAACCATTGGAAAYAGGAGAGGTTTCTCTGGGCGTCTGAGAAGCTGAAGCAATATGTCTGATGATTCTAGGAAGGGTAACCCTGCCCTGTATGCCCAGAACAACGAGGCAGTAAAGAACAGAGGGCCCCAAAGGCTCTCCTGGAAATGAATTTGGGTGTGGGAGTTGCAACAAGAGCAGAGCTGGGGCAGCCCAGGGTCTCTGATGCAAAAGTTCTCCATGGAGTTCTCACCCTGCTGTACCCACTGCTTCAGCTTGTCCAGAAACTCAGCAAAATTTCACTCACTCTGTTGAAGACTGGGGAAAAAGCATATGGCCACTTTTCCCAACAATACCCCTTCTGCCCTTGTTAGGGGAAAACCCAACAAATCCCAGTGCTGTCTCTTTATGCTAGTTTCATATAACTTTATACTAACAATTCCTCTCCCTCCCTAGGCATTAACACCTCTTTGGCTTTTATGAGCCAAATAATTGAACATAAAAATGAGCTCAAGTTGCTGAACTTTGCTTGCCCTGGACCCGACTTCACTGATTTTCATTAGGCTGAATGTTTTCTGCTTCTGAGAATGTTAAATCTCTTCTGAGCTTGCTCAAGCCACGCTCACTGGGATGACCCTGAGACTTTGCAYTGGTTGAAAGGAACAGACCAAATCAGCTTCAGCTGGTTCTTTCCCAGGTCTTGAGGAACCCCAGCCTTTCAACAGTGCAGAGGAGCATTGATGGAGCACTCGGTTAGAGATGCCCCAGTCTGAAATGGTAATACATTRATTACCTTGTGTCCTTTTGCACGGTCAGAAGTGCACACTAAGTCACAGCTCTCTCAAGAATGTGCTCCAGCACATTACCTTAAAAATCTAAAACCTTGACCATGTAAAACCTCATCGTTCCAGCATTYTTGGGGTGTTCATTTGCTGATGGTTTTGTGATGCTTTTTACTTTTCCCTTCCCTGCAGTTTACAGCATAAATCAACCCCCAGTATTGGTGATAATCCTACAGTGAAAGGAGAGTTTTTGGAGGCAGGTCTAATCTTAAAAGCTAAACAAAGTAGGAAAAAGTTGTGACGAAAAAAATTACCCTTTAGCTGAGACCTTTTTATACTGAGCTTTAGCCTGGAGCACATTTTTATAGGCAAGTTATAAACCTGTTAAACAATGTTTCTTGTAAAGCAGAGCCAATGATCTATGACAGTTGAAAGCAGACTTTATGGTCTAAAACATCCCAGAAATTGTTTGAAATACTTAATGCATCCTTCAAAGACATAAATTCTAGAGCTATGTGAAGTTTTGCTGGCTGTTTGATTCTCTGGGGGACATGTCTTGGGTGACTGATGACTATTTGTTAAGGTCAGCAAGAATTAATGCAGCTCATAAGAAACACATTTTTGGTGAGAGACTCTGGAATCACCTTTTAAAGAAGCATTGTTCTTTAACACAAAAGGGGAATCTTTTATTGAAAAYACCCACTAGTCACAAACCACCATCTTACTGTCACATCACAGAAGTTTTGGGCTTGGAGAGGTCCCTGTCTGCCATGCAGCTCACATTCTTCCTAGTTCATCTGTCAGCTATATTTATTAGTGCTAATATAACTGCATTTTTTATTTAAAAGCTTCTGATATTTCAATCACTGTTAATTTTTAATCACCATTAATTAAAAAGTAGCTTGAACTAAATTGAATGTGTAAACCAAGGCCTCATTCTGCTTTAGCTTMGGCAGCTTCTTCCCTTGGGCAGACATCCCCCCCAAAATCAGCTCAGATGTGCTGTGCTCAGATCAAAATCAGGGCAGCTTGAGCAGTGAAGGCAAATCCCTGTCCTGCCCTAGGAAAGCTGCTTTCCTGCTCCACAGGGACATTGACTGGCAAAGACTGGGAAGCCAAAATCCCATTTTGGCTCTTAGCTGGGCAGAAAGAAGGGGCAGGGAACCTTTCTTCCTACTTGCTTTCCCAAGACAGAAAGGAACATGGAGTGTGGGGGTTCCAGTTGTTGGTTTCTCTGGGTCTGGATTGAAGGCACTTGAGATGGTATTTCATGTTCAGACTCAGGTGTTTGTTATTTCTTATCAGTAAAACAGCCTCACTGCTGTGAGCTCAGCAGCTTTTCATTAGAAGGCACAAAATGGCCAACAATCTCTTGTTCCAAGGTCTTTTAAGACTRAACTCTCCAATTAAGAGCTGACACCTGGATTATTTTCCCTTTTAAGCCAATAACTGRTCCCAAAGAGCTGCAATGGGGACTTTTCTGCCCAATTACAAAATGCCACCCAAACCCATGGAGAAGAAGGAAGAAGCAGCATGGAGAGGAAACCCAGGATGACACCCTGTGCCCTCCATCTTGCTTCCATCCACAACATACTAAAAATCCCCAAACCTCAATTTCTCACCCAGTGATACACCTACACTACTCTCTATAATCTATTTCACACTTTTGTGGGTTCCAGTCTGTCTTGAGGTCTGGGAAACTTTCTCCATGAATGAGGGTCAAAGTCAGTGCTGCCCTGGGGGTCAGGGCACCCCAGAGCAGACAGAGAAATATTCCCTGTGGTGCCCTGGGCTTCCACACTGATGGCAAGAAGAGAGATTACAAAAGAGAAACGTCCCCTTCCTGCCTGCCCTCCCATCCCCGTTCTGGTTCCTGAATGCAGAGCAGCTGGAGCCCTGAGCCAGCCCCTTGTGCTGCTGCTCCTCTGTGTGTCCCAGGGATCTGGTGCAGCAAATGCTGGGCACTGGCTCCTGACACCCACAGAGGTCCATGAGAACTCTGCCTGGCTTCTCTGTACACAGTGTTTCCCCAGCACTTGATGCCCCAGAGAATCCTTTACAGACTSTGCTCTGTGATCCAATGGGAAGTTCTTCACACATTTCCTGAGTAGAGAGAAAACCCATTTCAATTAAAAAAAAAAAAGGAAAATATTATATAAGTTTCCGTAGTGCAATGCAGAGAAATATTCCTGGTGCCCTGGGTTCCAACAATCGAGGACATCTTTCTCCACTGAWTTTTTAGATTTGTGACCAGTGAGGACAGGATAGGTCAGCTCCATACCAAAATCCATCTGGGCAGTGCCAGGGAGCCCAGGCTGGGTGCTGCCAGCCTGGCAGTGCCACCCTGCTCCTGCTGAGTGAGAGGAGCATTCCCTGTTGGAGCGTGGCTGGCAGCAGGGAGGGTGTGAGCCTGAGCCAACCCTTGGGCCATCACCCCTCACTGGGGCTATTCCAGCAAGTGTAAGAGCCTGAATGAGAGATGCAGGACTCCAGGAGCTCTCCAAAATGCAGTTTATTCCATCCAAGAGGTTACAGCAGTCCAGGGTCATGGGTGGCAGAGCCTGTGCCCACAGCTGTCAGCTCCAGCTGCAGGGAGGCCTGGAGACCCTTTGGTTTTGGTTACAATGCATTGTATACTTTTCTTTGCTGGGCATATTAATACAGTAGAATCAATCTATACCTTAACTATTATCCATAGCCTATCATAACTACTATAATTACCATATTCATGTTACTGTTTTCCAATCACTTAAAGTTAGTACATTACAGTTTAAGCTAGAAGATGTTTTTCAGTTTTCTTGCAGTGGAAAATTCTCAGACATTTTTTCTCCTTGCCACTTTGCTGATTTGTGTGCCTGTGCTATCCTTCTGCTTGGTAAAAACATCTTCTTGTTTGGGSTGGGTTTATCCTTTGCTCTAAGCCATAAAAACCCCTTCTAGCTAACAGACCCTCTGCCTCCTTGGTTACCCAGTAAGAGTGGCTCAGCAATTATTTTCTTCTATATCAAAACTTGCTTCCATCTCTATTCCTTCATCAGACTCCACATTCAAAAACCTTTCTGCTAAGCATCCATATCTGTGAGACTTTCTAGTCAAACTTTCATCCTTCCCAACATGCAAGGGGTGAACAGGTCTGAAATTCTCCATTTTGGCTYGATGCTGCTGCTCCTGTAAGGGGCTGCTCAGAGGCAGTGAGGGGGAGCAGGAGGGGGAGAGGTGTGGGCAGCCCAGGTGCAGCTCTGCTCCTTGGGAAACGCTGTCCCAGGTGAGCAGGTGTCGCTGTGCCTGCGACAGACACGGGTCCAGGCTGAGCTGGTGACAAGGAAGGGAATGGTACTGTCAGCTGCTTTTAATAAAGCTTCTCCTCAGCCTTAGATTAGAGCTATGAAGCCATAAATGAGACTGCTGACTGACAGGGCTTTGCCTCCAAATGCAATATTATTAAGGTGAGTTTTCAGWGACATTCCCTACCTCGGGCTGCTGGCAGATTAAGCAAGCCATCTCTGTTGCTGCTGGCACTGATGCAGAATTGTTTCTTCCTCACATCTTCTCTGTGCCTTGTCAGTAAAAGCTGTGATAATTCCCTTCACAGTCCCCCAGACAAGGATGCTGAGTCACTTTTGCTGCTCTCAGGGACCAGGGTGTCACKCCTGTGCTGCTCTGGTGCCACGCAGGGCTGTCACAGGCTCTGCCTGGGGTGCACACAGCTGAAACAGCAGAGGATGGCAGGCAAAAATCCATCTCCCCATCTGTGCTCTTTACACTCAAAGTATTAGCCAAATGCCCACAAGCCTGTGAATTTTGTTTTTAAAGTGCTCTTCATTGCACTTTGTGATAAATGAAGAGAAGCTTAAGTGGGGAGGATTTTGGAGCATTTTTCAAGAAGTTTCAGTGAGCAGCAGTGGGAAAATGAGATCTCAACACAATCAATACCAAGGAACATTCTCTAGAAATTAAACAGGAAGGTACTTGTATGTGAAATTCCCAGCTCAAGCAGCATGAAAGGGGCCTTAGAAAGAGGAAACAGCTCGAGATATAYCCTTGCCCATGGCTGTTTCTCAAAGACTGAAGAGGATAACTCATGCAATGGCTCACACCTGCCCTGATTCTAGCCCTGACATGAGGAACATAGAGCAGCGTAGGAAAAGCAGAGGTTTACAGGTGAGATGGGGCTGCAGCTGGAATGCTCTGCTCCAYAGCTGCTCCCAGGGCCAGGAAAGGGGTGCTGGGAAGAAAAGTATGAGCCAGTGCCAGAGTTTTGGGGGAAACACAGCCTAAGGAGCACAAAGGGAGTCCCAGAATCTCTTTTCTCCTGCTTGGTGTCGGTGCTGGGGTACAAACAATTTCTTACCCAACTGTAACTGCAGACTGAGCTGCTTTAATTGACAGCTGAGAGCYAATTTTCCTCATTCCTAGTGGCACAAAGAGTTTTCAAGATGCACMACACGGGCAGATGAATGTGTTATTTTTTTTGTGCTCCCTCTGCTTTAAAGGTTTCCAGTTCCCKCTGTGCTCCAGCCTGCTGCAGTCACTGCACTCTCCAGACAAAACCTGGAGAATGAATCTGTCAGAGTGTGACAGGACAGGCCCCTGGCATCTGTGTCTGAGCATCATTCTCCAAGGACAATGTTTGCATTAAAGGAGCCTTGTTCATGGGGGCAGCAGGCACTCCCTGCCAGCCTCCCTCTCACTCCACAAAGACACCATTAGGGATGGGATGAACCATGCTTGTCCATTTACCAGCACAACAGGAATTATTAGCTCTAATAAAGATATGATTATGTGGCCATTAGGTATCAGTTATAAAACTGCTTAATGTCTGCATGATTACTTGTAAATGGATTTGGAAAGCAGCTAAATTGGTTATTTATTGCCCATGCTGAACAGCGTTATTTATTGGCTTGGCTCAGCAAGTTTGATTTTTCAAGCTGAAATGAGATTTTAAGTTTGTGGTGAGCTAACCAGGGTGTCAGTCAATTCAGGAAAACTGTATTTTTCCGAACAAGTGTTGAATTTAATGGTAAATATGATTCTAGAATTACCTGGGTTTCTCTTTCCTTTCAAGTTCATTAACTAATTACTTTTAAATGCGCTTCTGAGACAGAAGTCGGAGAAACTAGGGAATTTAATTAAAAAAATTTAAAAAAATTTAAAAATATTTTAAATTTAATTTAAAAAATGCAAGTTCCACTGAGATTCTGATTCCAAGTGGCCCTGTGAGGCAGCAGCTCCCTGCTTGGCAGATCATTTCCTGTACCAACACTTCAAGATTTGCTGCYACAATACTTTAAAAGACTGAAGCAAGTAAATAAGTTTAATTTCATGGGATGTAGTCTTGTCACTGAAGTTGATCCTATTTATCTCCCCTGTGTAAGAAACTAATTTTTAGCTGATTATTTTCTGACAAAGAAAGGCTGGGGGTACAGCCTGCTGACTGAGTTCTAACAAAGCAAGGCAAGGCAAGAAAAACACTGGGGCAAAGTCAGCAAGGGCCAGGGTGCACTGTTTGCTCCTCCAGCAATATTTAATGCATGTTAAACCCCTATCCAATAGACAGACATTGCACACAGGTAAGTTCCTAGGCCATCAGGAGAGGAAAGGAGCAGTCAGCACTTCAGAAATAGCTTGGATTGCTTTTAAATACAGAAGGCTGCTGACTTCCATGGGTGTAACAGGCACTGGGGAAGCTCTTGCATTTGTTTGTTCAGCAGTGAAAAGAAGTTCCTGTGAAGCAGATCAGTGTTATTTGATCAGTATTTCTGGTGAGTACAGAGCTCAGACTTCTAATTAAATACCGTTATTAGATTGAAAATATTAAATCAATACAATTAGTAAAATATTAAWTAAATAAATATCTTTAAATGAAAATATTAATTTAAAATATTAAATTCTAATCAATAATCTGTCCAGRTTGTGGCAGGAGGGACAAGGGGCTTGGAACCACAGAGAAAAGGTTGCAGTGGCCACAGCTGAGCATATTAAAGCCCTCCCAGAGGTTCAGGGGATTAGCCAAAGCTGCTGAAGGCCWGCATGGAAAAGGCACTGTGGGGTTCAGGCAGGCTGTTGGATGGATGTGCTGGCAGGGGGAAGCCRCTTTTCTGTCACTTTTCCCTCCCTAGGTTTCCCTGGGGTTTTTGTCTCTTGCTCCTGCCTTGCAGCAGGAGATGGGGCAGAGGCTGCGCTGCAGAGAGCTCTTGGTGCTTCCAACAGGGACAGGGAGGACAGCCACTGCCTTTCAAACAAAAGCAGCCAGGAGAACAGAATGTTCTATGTTTCCAGGCCAGTCCCATGGGGTTGGTGTCATTTTATTTCCCCTGGGCTGCAGACAAGGTTGCAGAAGATGTGCCTGACCTGTTTGCAGAGGCACAGCTCCCTGGGAAGGGCTTGAGGATCTCCAGAGACATTGCTGAACCTCGGAGAGTATTTGGTCTTCTGCTGGCTGCATTTGCCAGTGGTTAGTGAAAGATGGAATAGGGGTCTGCTGTTCCAGTTGTATAGACTTAGAACAATTAGCTTTTTACACAACAGGATTAGTTACAACCACAAAAAAAAATTAACTTTGTGTTGAAATCTACCCCCTACCTCCTTGAATGAAAACCTGTTGTTACTTCCAATGAAAAACCCATATTTGTCTCAGTCTTGGAGCAAACCTGGAGGAAAAAAATGCATCACAACCATGTTTTCAGGTAATTGGAACAGAATACTTGTCTAAAACTGAACTCTTCCCAACCTCATCTTCAAAATTGAATTATCCAATTTTAACAGCTCTTAAAAACCAGAATCTCAGACACTTAGAGCATGGCTGAGGTTTTGAGGTTTTTCTTTTAAAGTGTTTTTTTGCCTTACAGACAAATGACTGCTCGTGAGGGAGAGCTGAATTTGTGGCAGGGAGACCTTTCCTGCCCTGCAGATGTGCCCAGGCTCAGGGCTCAGTGCAGTCTCCTGCTGCAGGATCCCATCTCTCCCGTCCCAGCACAGCCTGCTGGCTCCATCTCACAGCTCACAGGAGTCACACAGCAAATGCCCTGTGAAATCTGCAGAAATGGGAAGAAGGAAGGAGAAATTCTAGACAGAAATATGGCAGGATATGCCAGAAACTGTACTTTGCAAAGGGGRAAATAAAGGCAGGCGGTGTGACATTGATGTATTTAGATGGAGTGAGAACAGTAYTTGAGGAATCTTTTGGGAATTATACACATTGCCAGCATTTTATGTCTTGCACAAACAATCACAGACATTAGAAACTCTCTTGATTCTGTAAATATAGAAGCACTAAGTGATTGCAAAGAATATTTTTTTGCTTTATGGCTGGAGATTCCTTGCTAGGTTCAGTGTATTGTAGAGCTGTTTTTAGCTCCTTTGTACTGGCTTCTTTCTCTTTTAAATTGAAAAAAAAATGTAATAAAACCCACRTGGGTGCTCCCTGCAGATGAAAGCAAGGGCATCCAACATTARTGCTGTGAGGCTCTGCCACCAGAACTCAAGGGCAGAGTCACTGCAGCTGGAAATCAGAGTGGTCAGATTTTCTGTGGGCTCCTGACAGGAAAATGTAACATATGCTGTATATCACAAGTACTTACATTTTCAATTCTGCATCACAGCTTGTTGTCTATTATTTCCTTGTGGTTCACTGTTCAGGCTTGAGGAACATTTTTCTCGATTTACAGCTCTATTAAACTGATAAATCAATCACTTGTGTGAGGGGAGGCAGTTTGCTGACATTTGCTTTGYCAACACACTGCCACCCACAACAGCATTCACAGGTCCTCAAGGATATGGTAAGAGGGAGGAAGCTTTCCCTGTAACTTAATTTTCAAAACATGAAACCTGATTCTGGTGCTCTGAGCAACTTCAGTGAGAATATTTTTGAAGAGCTGTCACTTGCTAATCCAATATTTAACTTGTTTGTTTGGGTTCTTTTAYATTGCTCTATAACAAAATAGCTGCAGTATTGTTCAAGATGTAAAAGACATCTTTTTTTAGAAAAATGACCATCTTAGGCTTTTRAAATTTTAATTGCCAAAAGGAAAGGAAATGGAAAACAAATATTTTGGGGAGCTACACAGAGTATTTTTACCAGTGTTTAAATTATCTGACAGCCATACTCTGGGATTTGCTCATCTTTCCTTGAGTGCATGCTTACTTCTGAAATAAAAGTTTCAAGGCAATTATTTTTAGAATTGTCTTGAGACTTCTGTGTGTGGTGCATAAGTTGCTTTATTATGTGACCACTGGTTGAAGCAGTGATAGACCTTTTTTTTTCCCTCTAAACCAGACAGCAGTGGGGTTACCTGAATGCCCTAGGTGGAGTTCACTGCACCGTGCAAGAGAGTTCCAGCCTTTAGTTATGAGCTGCAGAACAGTGCCAGGGTCTGAGAAAGGGGGTGGGAAGGCAAAGTTCTTGTTGGAGCTTGGTTTCAAACAGGGGACAGCCCGGATATAGCAGAACAAAGATCCCTTTTTGTTGTCTTCAACTGAACAAACACAGCCAGATTCCTCCTGTTAACACAAGTGATTTTGCACACTCAAGTAGAAAGAATCATATGCACTGTGCTATCTGTTTTCAGACTAGTAGTCTTCTCCTTTGGCAATATAGATAAGTTTGGGGTTAAATTTTATTATTCTGAGCYAGTGGTTTTGTCAAAATCAGCTTATTAATACATATTGCCTCTTTGTTAGGATGATGAATTTGTACAAGCTTTATTGAAGTGATTCTTCTTTTGTATGGGTGTAATTGATGGGAGAACTGGCTGAGTGTCTTGGAAAGAGGGAACGTGAAAAAATAAAATGAAGAAGCATGTACTCTGTCAGCAGCGTTCCTCATATAAATAAGTTTATGCTAATTTTATGTTTCATCATTTATCATAATGCCAGGATGAATCCTTTCATGCCTACATAGGATTTAAAATAAATGAGTACGAAATTTTGTTTGACTTTTGCAGTAGCAGTGAAGGGAACAAGTCAGCATAATGTGCRTAACTATTTTCCTGGTTTTGTAGAGAGAGACTTAGTTGTTGGTCTTTCATTTACATTTGCCACATAATTCTCTTCCACAATATTTTCCTGTACCGACCTCCTGGTGTTCATTCTTAGACAAATCTGCATCTTCAGGTGAGTGCTGTTTCCAGCAGTGCAGCTGGGATTTTGCAGAGGACAGGCAGGGGCATCTCCTGCTGTCCAGGCAGGTTGGGCTGTGCCAACTGCAGTTTCCTCGTCCAGGCAGCCACTCAAGACACAGGTAGCGTGCCTGTTTGCTSTGTGCATGATGAAAGCAGATTCTGATACAAATTTAGGTGTTTCAAGATGCATTCTGCATGTACACACTGATGAAYGAGGAAGATGGAAGAGAAGAAAAGCGCCTCGAGGAGGAAGAGTCMAGTCTGGGTGGAATAAAGTGATGTTTTGTACTGCTGCACCTCTTAACAAGCGTTGAAATCGGCGGGAGAAGAGCGGCAGCCAATATGGGTGATCAGCAAATCTCGTTTATTGCTTGAAAGTTACCTACATTTATATTGGAGTTAATGAAGCTCATACATATTGCAAAGCTAAGCTCATAATTGGTCAGTAACTTATCAGCTACCTACGCCTACTTCTACATTGTTGTGGTTATCCTTTTGATACTAACTGCATATTTTCAACAAACGATTCTCTCCCCCATCCTTATGTTGCAGCAAGGTCATCATGCCCTCGCCTGTTAATTGGACACTGACTACTGACTCCTAGGCTTTGTGTCCTTCATGCTTTACTAGCAGTATGTGGCCTTTCTCAGCTAGCTAAGTATCCAAAAAGCTCTCCACAAACAAGTCTTGCATGGCTTTCAGATCCAGCTCGATCTTGTCCTTATTTAGAGAAACTCTTTTGGGGATAGCAGGAAAATTCCTAGCACTTCTGAAAATCAGGAACATCAATAAAATTTTGTCTAACTTAGAGTAGCCAGCTCTGAACAATAAAACAATCTGCAGTGTCAGAGTATTCTGAAGTATTTGTTCTCTGCACTTCTGTCTCTCTGTTGGAGAGATATGGATTTGATGGATGGACTGTTGTGGGGATGAGGAATTGGCGGGATGATTCCATCCRGGGGGAGATGGATGACAGGAATTGTCCATCAGGGGTCTGTACTGGCACCAGCGTGCTTGGTATCGCCACCAAGGTCACAGCCAGTGGGAGCCAGGGCAGGTCTGGAGGCCTGGGGCACCTGAGACCAAGCTGGCTGGTGGAGCACACAGCCCCAGCGCCCTGACCTGGGACACTCTGACATACTGATGTTCCCTTTCAGCACAGAAGCAAGCGTGTTCTGCCCTCATCTCTTCTTCTGTGCCTGCAGCTTTTGGCGAGGTCATTTTAGGGATAAAGGAGGTAGGAGGTGCACCTCAAGGTGCCAGTTTTTAGGTTGTTCACAAGAGGGACTTTATTTGGGAATTCCATTGCGCTCTTCTAGATCTCATAGCTTGGTTTCCTCAGGAAAAATGAGGTTTGCCATGAGTACATAAAGAATGGGTGAGAAGAGGGAAGGGGCCTTGCATTTGAGTTTCTGACATACGAATGACCCAGCASATGAATTATATACATTCTCCTCTAAAAGGCTTGTTGACTTTCAGTTCACAATAAGTAATTATTTTATGCTGCAGATTAAGGCTGAGGTAGAGAGCCTCATTTCACAATGGAAATGAGCCAAAGTTTCATTGAAACTAGTCATAGAGTAGTATTTAATAAGAATATTAGCTTTCCTAAAATATAAAATACAGTTTAAAGTCATACTGAAGAGCTGGGAACTATTTCATGTATCCACCTGGTCGTGTTGATAGAGCTGAACTAGTTGCCTCTAGTCAAATTCCATTAAATTATCTTACACCTTGGAGCATCAGAGCCACATTAGGCACATCCTCATAGAGTCATTTGGCAAAGTATCTAAAAAAAGGAACTTCATAATCTGTGTGGATCTGTAAGAGGCAGACKTTGAAAGATGTGAAATACGCRCTGCTGACTCATWTTCCACTTTCCATCACCCAGGATGCCTAGGTACCTTTCCATGGCACTGCTTTCCAGCATCTCATTCCCAGTCTGCATGGAAATCCAGGGTTTGCCTCATCCCACATGTCCAATCCAGCACTCCCCCATGTTGAACTKYAGATGGYTGGTGATTGCCCAGMCCTCCATTAGGGTCTTTCTGCAGGGGAGGTCTCCCTGCCTTTGAGGGAGCTTCAGCAGCTCCTACCACTTTCTTACCATCTGTGAACTCGCTTAGTACCGCTTGGTACCGACCAGAGTGGGGCAGCTGGAACACCTGAGGGACAGGATGGTCCCTCCTCAGGGACCTGGACGAGCTCCTCACCATGGCACAGACGTGGGGCTGCTGGAGCAGGTCCAGAGGAGGGCCACAAAAACRATCAGAGGCTGGAGCACCTCTTCWGTGAGGAAAGGCTGGGAGAGCTGGGGCTGTTCAGCCTGSAGAGGAGAAGGCTCTTGGGAGGCCTCATTGCACCTTTCACTGCTTACAGAGGGCTTGTAAGGACAAKGGGGACAGACTTTTAATGAGGGTCTGTAGGGACAGCACATGGGAAATTTTGTACAAGGAGGGTAGCACAGAGAGGTGGGGGATGCCCCATCCCTAAAAACACTCAAGGCCAGGTTGGAAGGGGCTCTGAGCAGCCTGACCTGATGAAAGAYGTCCCTGCTCAYTGCAGGGGTGTAGGCTAGATGAGCTTTAAAGGTCCCTTCTAACACAAAGTATTCTGTGATTCAATGGTTATGAATTCTGGATGTGTCTCATTTCACCACATCAAAATGCATCTTTAGAGAGAGTTGTTTTTAAACCTTCTTCTGTTCTGCCTCTTCACTCAGCTGCTCTGTCTGTCCTAAGCTGACTCTCTGTACACTGTGAAGTGAATTRTATAATTGTTCCTTTTCATTGAATATCAAACATAAAAAGCCCTATTCTACAATATTGTAAAAATCTACCAGGTTCTCGTGTGCCTTTGCAACCACATCACCAGTGAAACTGTCAGARGACTGTGGTGTGTGAAGATGCATCTTTTGCCATCTACTCTACTATGGAAACAAAATCTGGAGATACCATTTGCACTGGTGAGAACTTAACACTGTCCAATCASAAGACCTCAATTTACATATTATTTGCTCTCATTAAATATTTAGGCCCACCTCTTTGTCATAATTTCTCTGGGCTGAAAGAATTTAGCCTTGACAACTTCGTGCCTGTTGCTTTCTCTGTGCTGGCCTCAGCTTATGTGCTACATGTACTGTGCAGATTAAAGAAAAATTTGAAAAATCAGTTGAGATATTTGGATGTTTGACTGGCCTGGGCTCAGCTCCCAGCTGTGGGAATGCTGGAGTCTGCACAGAGAAGGTGATGGGACTGAGGGAAAGGGCGAGTGGTGGGGTCTTGCTGCTGGAAATTGTGTCACTGTGGATAAAAAATGACAGTGTTTGGCTGGGCAAAGAAAGATGTTGGGAAGACATGTGAAAAAAGCCCAGGGTAGTGAATATCAGTGGTTCTTAATGCCACTAACAGTTTCAGGGCAGACAGCATGCACACCATGCTTGGATTTTGATGGATAGGCAAGAGACCTAAATCTGGGTAGACTGACTTAATTTTGAGAGACTGAGGGTTGYTTATTGAGGATAAAATGGATATTGCAGAACGACTGAAAACTGCCCTGAACCTTTCAGCTCATTAAAGTCTAAGACATTAATTTCMTTCTTTGAATCAATATGTGCACACCAAGGAAATCCTCCCTTTCYGATGTATGGGTGTGATGCTAAAGTCAGGCCACACAGAACTGAGAAATGGCAGACTCACCAAGCTCCTTTTCCATTGCATGTGTGGTGCTGGGAGGGAAGGGGCTCAGGCTAGGACTGGTTTAATGTTCTGGATCAGTAAGTGCCTCCCTGCTGCACTTCCAAACTGAGCCCTCTTCCTGTGCTCCAGGTTTCACACTGCTCAGCCACCCAGCACTGCTGGCACTCACCAGCCTGGAAAAGGCCATTTTCAGAGACATTGTCCCATTGCAGCTCACACGTGAACCAAAGCACACCTAATCCCTTAAACCCCTGAGGTACCTCCGTGCAAAACTTTTTGGAATTGTCCTTGGCCTGTGAATGCAAACTGTGGCATTAAGACAGAGGCTTGCTTTCGAAGTTATAAATATCTTAGTTCTTATTGTTGTCATGGAATCTGTGGCATAATCCTGGGAGGAGTAATGTGCTTGTCACACCAGGCAGTGCAATCAATGTTTTGTTTACCCTTTCCCCATTCTGATTCTCAGTTCATAGCACTGCCAGCTGCAGGTGTGATGGAGGCTTTATGACATTTCTCTGACATGAAGCTGAGACCATTAACTCTGACCCCTCTTTCAGAACACTTTCTGCAGCCCTGCTTTACTTGTTTCCATTGATTGTATCTGGCTGCTATGGAAATCCTTTTTATATTGCAACACACACTCGAAACCACAAATGSCACAGATGTGGATCATGAATTTATTCATTCCTAGTGTTCATCCAGCCCATGGCAGTTACCATGTGACTGAGCAGCTCTGGGAAGTGCCTGGACATTATAGAATGCTGTAGTTTCTGTTCAATGGGTGATTTTKGCCAGATACCTTTCACATCATAAATATGCCACTGTACTTGGTTTGGTGAACAACTCCACAAAACAAAGTGAAGGGAGGCAAAATGACTTGCCTGTTCTAGCCATAGGAGGGCTCATTCTTTCAAGAGGTGCAGATACAGGATTTTTGTTTTAAAGTCAAATTGCTGTTGACTACATGCCGTTACTGTTTGTGGCCTGGCTTTGTATAGATCCTGTACCTTAACAGACTTCCCTGTGCTCAGCGTGCCCATGAGTTCAGAATTCAGGGTCCAAATGAGAATGGGCATGTTAACAGCAGGTTAAAATGTATCTGCTCTGCTCTTAACAAGCCATTTTTGGGATAGGATGCTCTTCTTTTTCTTCCACTTCAGGCCATTTCTTCTGGTCCTGTCACTGGTGAAGAGATCAGTGCCTGCCACTCTTCCCCTTGTGAGGATGTTGAAGAGCACCATGAGGTCTCCCCTCAGCCTTCTCCAGGCTGTGTGGGGGTTCCAGTCATTGGTTTCTCTGGGTCTGCACTTGAGACAGTAATTCATGTTCAGACTCAGGTGTTTGTTATTTCTTATCAGTAAAACAGTCTCACTGCTGTGAGCTCAGCAGCTTTTCATTAGAAGGCACAAAGTGGCCAACAATCTCTTGTTCCAAGGTCTTTTAAGACTAAACTCTCCAATTAAGAACTGACACCTGGATTATTTTCCCTTTTAACCCAAGAACTGATCCCACAGAGCTGCAATGGGGACTTTTCTGTCCAATTACAAAATGCCACCCAAACCCAGGAAGAAGAAGGAAGAAGAAGCATGGAAAGGAAACCCAGGATGACACCCTGTGCCCTCCATCTTGCTTCCATCCACAACATACTAAAATCCCCAAACCTCAATTTCTCACCCAGTGATACACCTACACTACTCTCTATAATCTATTTCACACTTTTGTGGATTCYAGTCTRTCTTGARGTCTGGGAAACTTTCTCCATGAATGAGGGTCAAAGYCAGTGCTGCCCTGGGGGTCAGGGCACCCAGAGCAGACAGAGAAATATTCCCTGTGGTGCCCTGGGCTTCCACAAGGCTGAACAAGCCCAGAGACCTCAGATTTTCCTCACAAGGCTTCCCCTCCAGACCCTTCTCCCTCCTCGTGGCTTCCTTTGGACGTTCTCTAATACATTAATGTCTTTTCTATACTGTGGCACCCCAAAACTGCCCCCAGGAGTCGAGGTGAGGCCAGCCCAGTGCAGAGCAGAGCACAGCTGACCTCCCCCCTGTACACACATGCTGGGCTGTGTTTGGCACCCTGCAGGGTGAAGCTGAAGTGCCAGGGAATATTGGGGTTTGCCTGGTATTTATCTGAACTTTGCAAACAGGCACTGGTGGTTTAACACCCTATTATTCACCAGCTTCTGGATGCTGCCCCATATCCTTTTCTCCCTCTCTGAATCATTGTCTGTAACAGCTTGGCATGAATGAGGCTTCATGAAACTCATWACAATCCCTTTTCCCTATTGGAATGTCTCCTGGGCTCAATGGAAATAAATAAATAGGACTGCATGGGAGAAGCTTGCACTACAGTGTTGGTGCTGTTATTGTCTGGATAAATATAATACTTGAGCTGCCTGCTARTAATCTAGCAGCTGCCTGTTAATAACCTTTCATAAAATAAGAACACTTTAGCAATTCTCTGCTCTGGTAGCAGTCTAATCTGTAATAGAAGGGGGAGTTCTTAAGAAGATGATGATCAGTTGCTGTTCATGAACAGAAAATAACGTAATATTCAGTTAGAAATTATTTAGTTTAGATACTGGCATAAGAGATTTATATACATTAGAAAATGGGAATGTTTCAGAAGAGGGGGAACRGGAAGGAAGGGTTGAAACCTTGGCTAGAAAAGAGCCAGGCTGACGACCCTGAAAACATAAAAAACTGCTATGAAGTGTGAGGAAGCTGACAGATGCAGAGGAGCACAGTTGGCAGAGGGCTGTGATCCCCAAAATGCMCCTGGATAATGCTCAGTGCATGTCTGAAAAGATGCAAAGAAAGCACCACGAGTGCAGAGAGTCAAATCAGGCTCCTTCCCATGGCAGCTGACAGTGCCCACTGCAGGGGCAGCAGACCAAGGGCAAAGCTTGGCAGTGCTGGAAGCATGGGAAGGGAAAGGGGAGAACCAGGGRGCTTGGCTTCGTGTGATGGGAGAGGCATCTCAGAGACCCTGCAGAAAGAGAGGAATTGGTGGATGTGATGTTCCCAACCTATCAGCTTTATACAAATTGACAGAACAGGATGTGCATGCAGTGGTTTTGGAGCCTAAAATACAGTGTAACCAAATGAAATTATTGTTGTTGGGAAAACAAACAAACAACCCCCCAAAAACAAACAAAAAACCCCACACAAACAAACAAACAAACAAAAAAAGCAAGAAAACCAACCAACCAAACAAAAAAATCCAAACAAAACAAACCAAACAAAACACAAAAAACCAAAAGCAATCTGAAATCCCTCTGGTTGGAAGTATCCCACTGTAACAATAAAAATGTAATTATTGTTTAATTATCCCCCCTCTTAGTCAGAATATAGACAGAGGWTAGTGTATAGAGCACCTACAAAGTCAGAGCAGCTATTAATATGGGGATGCATCAGCTACCAACAGAATGAATGCCTCATCACCTGTGACGGGACATAGAAATACAATTTTTGGAGCTGCTTTCCTGAACAACTGGTCTGCAATCCCAGAAAATCTCTGCCCTGACTTTGGTCCTGAGAGGTGCACAGGACCAGCTTGAGAAGCACGTGGGAGAGCTGATCTAATACCAGTTGCAGGAGGATCAGGCTYAACCCTGCAGCAGGAGAGACTAAACAAACAAATCCAGAACACGAGTGCTCAATCTAAAGACAGGGAACTGCATACTAATATGGCAAGTGGTTAAAAGGAAGAAAAAAGGATTAAGGAGGGAGCAGGCTAAAGAGCAAGGTAGCTCTTCTGAGAAATCCTGTGTTAGCATTCAAGACAAACTGTGCTGAAATTTGAAAAGAAATCAGAGTGGTCCAGCAAAAGCCCTACAGGACTAAATAGAAAATTAGGGTGATTTTCACATAGGAAGGACTGGCATTTGTAATGGGAATTTTGTCCTTCAGAATAGAGCAGGGAACTCCATGTGGCAGATCAAATGTAACCAGGACATTAGGAGGGTTAAGAGAGAGTTTGAGGAACACAGGGAAGAAAAATAWTTTTAAAAGGTCAAAATGATTTCAGTATGGGAAAAGCAGGAATATTGCAGAAGTCTGTCCTGTGCACAGAAATGGCTCCAGGAAGGATGCTGGAAATGATGGACCATGAGTCTGAGTGCCATCCTTCAAGAGATGATAATCCTGGCAGTGAAGATGAAGATCACTGAACATGTAGATAAAGTGTTGGAGGAAAAGACTGAACGTGACTTCACATATATGGACAACAAGAGCTCTGTGTTCTTGGATCTTGGGTATTTCCTGCTTTGGACTTAGGAATAATGATTCCCAAAACTGAGAAAGAAGCTCTTTAATAAAGAACATTTTTACTTCTGTAACTGTAGAGGCTGCTGTAGTAACTAAATATACAATGAGGTCATAAGGTCTAAACAGAGCTCAGAATCTCAGTAAAAATGATAAATTTAAAGGCAGCATAATTGGGCAGTGTTTGAACAAACAACCCAAATATTACACTGCAGTTAYCAGGGTACCATCAAAGCTAGCATCTCTGGCATTCCCAAATGTGCTCTTCCAATAGCAGTTATTCCTCAGGAGGGCTGAACAGGGAATTCATTTGTGACTGTGACCACAAGCCTTCCAGGAAGCCTGGGTGTTTTTCAATTGTCTGCATTATTATTCTTATCTAAACGGATCCATTGATCATTAATGATCTAGAAATGCTTAAGGCGTGACAGGTGACTGAGAAAAATCCAATAAGCTCTCCACCCCTGCAGAATACCAAGAAGTGAGAATACTCCTGTTGTGTCCTTCTGGCACGCTGTGAAACACTCCATGAATTAGTAAACAGGATTGTCTGGATGCTCCAGGCTGACCCTCAGCTCTGAGTGTACACAGAGATCTACGGAGCACAGCCTTTCGTGCAAACAGAACCCACTTCCAAACAGCATCTTATAAATTAAAAATGGATTTTTGAAGACAACGGAGTGTGCAGCATCTACAAACATGCTGATTGTTATATAGGGCCTTATAAATATATTTAACATGGACACAACACAGCCTTGTGTTGTATCCATGACATTATTATTATTATTATTATTATTATTATTATTATTATTATTATTATTATTATTATTATTATTATTATCCAACTCAAGCATTTTTAACAAATGGCTATGTACACTTCTGTTAAATAAAAACATTGCCAATACAGACAGGGCTGAATGTCAGAGTTATTTTCCATGTCTCACTGAGGTAAAAATCCTGGGGAGTGACCCCTACTATGTGAGAAAGATGAGAAAAACCTGATTTGATTTTTTCATCACATGTCACCAAAGATGGTCATTTTCTATTGGCTTTCAGATATTGAAGCATGTTTGTTTATTTAGAAATAAGAAGTTCCTGGCTTAAGAAGGTGAATGAGTGAAAGCATAAATATAAGGATCTCTTAGATTTCTTAGTAAAAGTCTGGTATTTTACCATAGTTGTAATATCAAGAGGAATTGCTGGTCAAGGGTATCTGGTGCCAGTCACTCAAGGCTTAATTCAGACAAAGAGCCTTARCTACTGTCTAGTGTCTATCCAGTAATTTTTAATGTGGTTTAGAGCAATAAACAGTCTGATTCTAGAGCTCTTCTGGAWGGTGTCACCTCTTTGGCCTCACTTCCACCAGAATTGTTTGTGCACTAAGCTGTTTCAATTAAAGCACAGTAATGTTGATATCTTCCTTAAATAACGCTCTTTTTTTCCTGGRAGATTCTTCTCTGTAGGTATCAACAGTGTCAACTCAGTCACAGAGTTTTAGGGGAAAACTGTTCTGCAGATTTCATACTCCTTATAATAGGCAGAGCTGAGGYGGAGCCCATCAGCTGTGCCCGTGTCAGCGCAGCCCAGCAGACATTTCTCAGCCTCTGTGGCACTGCAGGCAGCACAGATGTCAGCTSTGATTAGCTTTCCTGGGAGCCAAGGGGCTCAGCACGGGCATGGTGCTCATCGAACCTGCTTTTGTTACCCTCTGCAGCCTCCTCTGCTGCGGGCAGCAGGATCTGTGTTTGCCAGGGAGGCACTGAACAGCCACGTCAACCCTTCTCCCCTGCCCAGCACAGACTCTCTGCTGTGAAATCAGCTTCATATGGGAGCACAGGGAGCAAGATTCACACCCACTGAAGGCCAATACTGCTCCTCTAAAGCAGTAATGGAACAGTGTGTGCTGAGCACAGGGCTGGCTTTTGCCCAGTGAACGAGTAAGAACAAAATCAAAAAGTGGAGAGCGGGTCAATGAGAGAGCAATCTGAATAAAGCACAGCTCACATGGAAGAAATAGTGCCTGTGCATGCAGTAAAGTTGTAGATCATAATGAATTTGTGCAGTTTTAATCCTGGTTTCTCCTAATTCATTAATTCTTGGCTGTACTTTTCATACCCTTGTAAATTGCTCTTACAAGTAATACATAAACATTTTAAGAAATCTTAGCTTAATGGTACTGTATTCTTCATAATGTTTTAGCTTTTTAAATTTTTTTGAATAGTAATTTGCATGGTTTTTCTCATACTCAGGTGCATATATGTTTTTATAGTGTATTAAATAACCGATCAAATAAAGCCTCCAACGTAATTTTGGCATACAGCTGTGTTTGGCTTGGGTCACTTATTAATTTATCCAACATAAACAGTGCTTTTCAGGATTGCATGCCCCAAATAAACTTGCCAGATACCTTTTAGACATCAGATTATAAAGAAGACCAAATCCTATGACTACAAGTTGATGGTATTTTATCAAGCTAACATAATTTTAAGTATAGTAGAGAAAAAAGTAGTTAAAAAATCTGTCAGGAGCTTAAAAATGAAACAAAACAGAGAAAGGAAACTGGTCAGATGGCACAAGGAGCAAGAAATAAGGCTTGGTGCCAAGGTGGATGTGACAGAATTCTGGACTGGACAGAGGAAACAGGTTGTGCACTGTAAGGTGGGTGAGTGAACAATGATGAGAGTGGAGGAGAACGGGAGGAAAGGAGATCCTGATCTAACAGCATCAGGAAGCAGCACAAGAACTGAGGGTCCTGCCAGCTCCTGTAGCTGTTCAATTAAGATGGTTCAATGAAGTGGATCCCATGCTTTTGAKAATTGTCACTCACTAAGTGTTCTGGTGCCTGACTCATTCCAGGGGCTCCAGTGATTCACCCTGCCATGAGAACTCCTTCCCATGCCGCAAGATCCAGGTGGCGACTGGACCAAAAATGGTGCTTCCCTCCAGCGGTGGTTCTGGCTGCTGAATATCCCTTTCTTCAGCTGGCCAAGTTGGTGGGTGGCTGTGCTTATCTGGCACGCCACTCAAGTCTAAAGAGGCCTTTTGTTTTATTTTGGGCACTAATGAAACGTTCCCTTTGATTAATGCGTATTACGGGTTAATTAATGTTCATCCATTGTTGCATTTTAACAAAAGTGTGTGACACATCAAGATTTCTGCTTCTTGGAAAAAAACAACCATTTCCTTTCTTTACTATTTCCTGATAAATTAATAATGAGCCTTTTGCTGCCTCTTTGATGTTGCTGGGATCACAGTGTGTGGCTTTTACTGGGACCACTATATTTCAGGTCAGCTCATATTGTTTTGTCTGATTYGGATAGAATACAAACATTTTCCCTTCTAGTCCTCTYGTAAGTTGTTATTTTCCTAGGCCATCATCTTTTTCTTGCTTGCATTGGGATAGAAATGCTGCATTTTAAGAAATCCGTACCTTTCTGCAAGTGGCTCATTATAACATTACAATGCACTATTAATTCAGTGCTTAGCWGATTAAGATAAATCACACACTGGGTATTATGAGGAAGGATTTGAGGATGTGAGGTGAGGCTGGCACCTCCTTAGGAGCAGTTATGAGGCTAGAGGGGGTTTGACTACTAGAGATCTTCAAGGAATCTGCCTGAGGCCAAACACATGAGGCTTTCATTAATGACCTCTCTGAAATAATGAAGAGTTTGCTAATGAAACCCCCTGWTGGAATACAGCTGGGAAACATTGTTACTGTGCAAGAGAATTGCAGTGTGATAGAGAGGAGCTGAATAACCTTGAGGACAGCAAGAGATAAAACAGAAGAAATTCAGCAGCTGAGAGAACAGGTTCATGCACTCAGAGGCTTTTCATGAGAGCTTTCTCCTGTGAGACTGTACTGCCACTAACCCAGTCCTGGTCAGGACCCACTGAAGCTTCAGCCATTGTTTATGTGAAAAACTGCTTAAACACCATGGCACCCCTACCAAGTCATATATTTTCCTGTCTTTCTCACAGGCACAGCCCTCCAGAAGCACAAGGGAGGTGGGCAGCGCCAAAGAGACGCAGAGGAGCACAGGCTTGTTTCACTCTTAATTCACTTGTCCATCCAATTTGAAGGCAGAACCTGAGTCTCCCAGGAGAGTGTGTCAGCAAGTAGGATCAGGAATATTCAGTTTCAAGTTTTCTGCATTCTCCTGTTGAAATATTTACCATCCCACTCATCTCCTGTAAGCTGCTTCTGCCATTTACACTGCATCGTGGTGAAACTTGGCCAAAYAAAAAGTTCCTGCCAGGTCAGCTGACAAACGTTGATATTAGAACCAGAGCAGGGGTGGCAATGTCCTGCAGGCAGAGTGGCACTGCCCCGTGGGCCAGCACTGGCCTCAAGGATGGGATGAAATCACCCCAAAGATCCCAGTTCATCATTAATATGTTAAAAGTGCTGTGCTGTTTCTGTTCCTGTTGAATTTGGACCTCTGCCTTTGCACACCAACTTTAATTGAGAAGGAAAGACTGATGAAAATGCCCTTGAGGTGTCCATGTAACAGCATCAGCAGTAACTCATAATCACTGCCAACAATAAATACTCTATTGATCCACAAGGATGGGACCCTGGGATAAAATGCTTCCCGAAAGCTGAGCACTCACTTTTCTGATGCCCTCTTAAATGTCTTCCAGCAGTGGTCCTGCAGTGGCATCTCATTATTTGTCTCAGTTAAAAGGCTGCTTCTGCTTCTCATTAAATCTTTTGTGCTGCACWACAGGTCTCAGGTTTACTGTTGCTTGAATTTCTCTCATGTATTTTTTTCCTTTTCAAAGACTTTTAAAGTAGTCCTTCTTTACTGATCTTCTACAATCACTAAAACATTGGAAGAGCATACGCACTGTGACAGAAAACAATAAAGTTCAGGCAATTCCCAGCTGAGGGTGATATGGCACCATATATCCATCACATAGATTTAGGCATTAGAGAGAAAGTTAAGCAGCTTGTTGAAGCTGTGGCACTGTGCCTGGGTGTTGGAAAGAAACACACCACTTCCCATCATTAAATGAGGATTTAATGCTCAGGGTGCTCAAATGTTTCTCATTTTTTCTAAAGCAAACCTTCATTAGCATGTTTGTTTAAGCAGTACAAACTGTCCTGTCCTGGTGGCCATGAGGCTTTGGCTGCAGCTGCCAGTCCCTTCTAATGGGCACTTGGACATCATCTGCATGGGCCTGCTTTGTTTTGCACTGAGAAAATGTGAGCTTTAAAGGGTCAGATTGCTGACTGGTGAAAAGTGAAAACAGGTTCATAAAAACAGTGTTAGTTGGTGCAAAACTGTGTCACTGTTTTTGTTCTTTAATATTTTAGTTCTTCTAATTTTTTTTTTCTCCAGAGCTTTATTTCTGCTTGCAGGACATTTTTATGCAAGGGTAGTAACATTCCAGAAATCAGTGTTTGTAATGTAAATTGTGACCTGACTTCAATGTTAGCCTTGATCAGTGTCAGCTGAAACAGCTGTGCCTTAAGAAATACTGACTATGATAAATACACCTCTACAGTGAAACATAAAGGAGAAAATACACATACAAATAATTATTTATAGAGTCTGGTATGGGGCTAGAACAGCAGGAAAYTCAAGGAGGAAAACCTGAAAACTCTCCTGTGCCAGCTCCTGGAAGTCAGAAGCAGTGCTACCATGTTCCKAAGTCCATCTGGGCAGGCTCTGTGGTCTCTACAGGGCCATTTGTGGGGTGCTCACAGCTCTGGCCTCAGCAACTGCCCATGAGAAAAAAACCCCACCTTATTCAACAGCTTGGTATATTTGCTTTGCCTTCCCTTGCAGCTCGTTAAATCAAGCTGTGCCTGGTTGGAGCCATCCAGCTAAGTGCCATCACCTGTGTCAGGGAGTGTGGCAGCTGGGCAAAGGGCTGAGCCCACCTGGCCARAACCTTCTAGAAGAAGGGCTGGACTCAGCTGCTTCTCAGTTTTGCTCCAAAAGGAAGTGTGGCCTTGGGAAAGACGGCTGGTGGAGGTGTTGCCTCGAGGGATGTTTTTGACCCAGAATGATGGARCTACACTGATTTCCCAGGAGACATGGCAGCTGCACCACTGGGGGAGTTGCTGGTAGGTGATGAGGATGAATTATGTGGGTGGTGAGATCAGTCTCTAAAGGGGAGTTGTTTTGCTTTTAAATTCTGTTCTGGTTTGTTGGTAGCCAGGATTTTTCTGTGTGTGGGGCAGTGGGGTGAGGTTCTGTGCTCCCAGCAAACCTGCCTGAGCTCCTGCCTCTGGCTCCTGCCTCTGGCTCCTGCCTTTCATTCCTTAAGTTCTTCTTCCCCTGGAGCTGTAAGCAAGCTGCTTTGGGAGGGATTGATAACACAAGTGCTTCATTTCCTCTGGGCCGTGAAGAGCCCTGGCTGGCAGCTTCAAAGTAAGGCTTTCCTGTGTTGCTTGTCCTTCCACAAGGGCGTGGGAAGAGCGGCGTGCCCAGGGTGGCTTTGGAGCATCCTGGATTTGTCTGGTGGTAGTACCGGGGGAAAAGCATTTCCTGGAGGACAAAAGAACATCCGTCCTGTTTGCTTTTAATTCTTGAACAGGCTTAGGAGAGAAGAAAGGTGTGGAAGGGGAGGTTCTTCCCCTCACTTCCAAAACTGATTTGTTTCTCCCAGGAGAGCAAAGAAACTGAGTGCACAGCGTGACTCAGGGGTTGAGGGGAAGCAGGAAGCCTACAGGGAATTTGGCTTTGTTCAGTCTGCCAAGGACACTAAACCCAAGGATTTTAGTCCTTTTCCTTTTCATTAATGTAGCTCTGACCTAAAAGGGAAAATAATGCACCTTAGTCTCTGTGGGGGAATTTGCTCTCCAATGCAAGGACCCACAGCAGAGTGGCAACAAGGTAGTGTAGTTACTGCACCTGAAGTACAACCAGCTTCAGGGCTGGGAAGGAGGGTGTGAGTTCTTTCAAGCCTGGCAGGAGCAACTGGTCTAAAGTGAGAATACCTTAAAAATAGAAGTTCCCAGTTATGACTGCCAGAGGAACACCTAGAACAGCCCTCTGATGTGAGGAGAATATAGAAAACTGCAGCTGGCTAATAATGTCCAGTCAATTTTTGACAATAATCTGAGTTCCTGTGTCTGTACCAAGTTTCCTGGATCTCTAGAGAATCCTATTTCAACTCTAAAGCCTTATTTTAAGAATTAACATTTCAAAACAAGCTGTTGGAATTTCAGTGGTGCTGCAATTTGCCATCTGCTATTTTTCTAATTCTAGCTTGTGCTCAGATAAATTTGGCTCATTTTCACAAAAGTATGTTCTAGCACTTGCATGTTCCGGCACTGCTTGATCCTCTTGGGTTTATTCATGGGTTGTGTGGGTTTGGGGATGGGGTCTTGCAACTGAAAAGGTTTCTGACGTCTGTTCTTAACCTTCCCTTTCTCAAATTTAGGAAATGGTTCTAAACAACACAGGTTTTATTATTCTGAAAGGGAAGTGAGAGGAGGATCAGTCATTGTAGGCTCAGTTTGATTTGGTGTGGTTTTTGGTGACTTGACTTCCAGAAAGAGTGCTCTGCTATCACTTACACTCTTTAAATAAAAGGTACATTTGGGGTTTGCTTTCTCTCTCATTTTAGATGTTGTTGCTGTTATGAAAGCATGAACTCCATAACTGATGGGCAGATTTCCAAAATGTGTGAGGGCTTGGCAAGGTTAACATTCCAGAGGAGTAACAATATAGAGCATGGCTTGATTCTGCTTAACCTAGCAGTYGTCAAGGGCTGGGCCTTCTCTGCATTCCAGGCTACTGTAATAATTTCCTGTATTTCTGGGACATTTGCACATACCATCTTTTAAGTTTGTTTTCCAGTTACTGTCTCCAATTATATATAGGCTTGCATTTTAATAGTTTCACTGAAGTTTCACACAAAGAATAGGGAGATGTTTGGATCAGAATTCTTCCCTGGTGTGTTCTCTCCACTCCTTTGGAGTTCCAGATGACTCCWGTCCCTGTCTTTTGGATGCCCTACTCTTAGTGTAACTTAATTCTATCATAGTGTCACCTCCACTTGACCAGAGAGACTTCATGAAATGCTGCATGAAGGGCATGCTTTTATTCGTTTATGGGCAGAACACCTAATCCTGTTTTCAGTCACACAGCTAATGTACTTTGGGCTGCCTGGGAAGTGAATCACAGCCATCAGAGAGCCAGGAAGGAGCTCTATTTCTACTGCTGTACTATTAAACACTATATGTTTAACACTGTTATATGGGAATGCTATTAAWAGTTAAAAAGGGATTTAAGAGTAAACTTTGTTGTACAACAAAGCAAAGCAAACATAATTTTGTCCTCCCTTCACAAAACCAAAGCTGGCTATCTGGAGACTTCTGAAATGTGATGATATTAGCAAGTTTCTTGAAGAAAAATTAAATGTGGGGTAACTAATGGAATTTGTTGAAACTTGGGAAATTATATTGCCTGTTTCCAAGCACAGTAASCTGTAATATTCCATAAGAGAGCCCTAAAATCACTTGACTGTTACAGGCTTCTGTGACAGATGAACATGATGAGTGCACTTCTTGTCTTGCTGCAAAGCCATAGCTGATTCCATACCTGCAAACCCAGACTTTTTCACACCCAAAAAGGTCAACCATTAGCTTTATTTGTAAGGCAGCACCTGAGATCACCTGTGTTTTATACCCACCCACAGATGGGGTGAGCTTGTTTTATTCATGATAGCACATGAGAAAGCATGCAGGTTACAGAGCAGTCCTGTCTGCAGAGTTCCACAGAAGCTGAGTTTTTCACTGCTGTGACTTYTGCTGCTGCTCAGCACAACAGAGTCTCACCCTCTCCTGTGCCTTGGCTCCCACGCATGGTAAACTCAGAGCTGAACTCTCTGCCAGGAGCCCTCCTGAGCTCACTGCTTGTTGGGTTAGACAGGTGCTGGCTCTAGAAACAGAGCTGCATGCACAGCCTGCAGTAGGCAGCTCCTGTATTCAGCCACATGTGTCTGCCCTAGACCTTGTCCTCTGAACAAGAGATAACCAGATAATCTAAAATGGAAGAGAGGTGCCTGAGGTGGTCAGTCAGAGATGTCTTCTGACTGTCCTTTAATAGAGCCAGAGGCACCAAAGAGTGGAAGGCTGGGAGAAAGAAACGGAACTAAGGAGGAAAAAACCACTCTGTGCATGTTCCTCAGCTCATTTGTCAAGGTTTGGGGCATGCCTACCTTCCAGGTTGCTTTAACAATTCCATAAATCTCTGGATGATTTTTGTGGAGAAGGAAAGGCTGGAAGAATATTGTGGAGGAGGAAAACCTTTGTGGTGTGCTCCATACGTGCTCTCGGTGGGTTATTTGCTGTTGGCTGCTGCAGAGGACAGGTCAAACAAAGACTTGCTCAGCCCCAGGGTGTTAAACACTCAGTGGGAACCCTCAGGGAAGGAGTCAGACTCCCAGGAGCTCCACTGCCTTGCTCAGACAGTCTCCTCAGTAGGCTGCCTGTGTGCAGGGGTAATGCCAGGGGCTCCTTTTGTRCCCTGCTGCAGTTAACACCTGCTGGGCTTGAATCCTCTGAAGTGCTGAGTGTGCTTTATCCTGGGAGAGGTAACCTCTGTACTTCAGGCATCACAAATAGAGCAGGTGGCTGGAGGTGCTACAAARGAAGCAAAGTTTGGCAACAAGAAGGAGATGGATTCAGTATGTGCCTTTCCCCCTCTGCAATACTACATTCCTCATTTTTTTGAGGTTTGTATGTAACACAGTGCTGTGCTTTATGTATGGATGTGCATAGAGGCATGTATGTGACCTCTGTGGGGTCATGAAAAACATAATTCTGAGGTGCACAGCTCTGTAATTCTCAGTACCCAGACAGAATGGTGCAAAACCTAAAAATTAAGAGAGAAATGAGGCTAGCAGCCTGCCAAATGCTGCTCAATTGTGTTCCTTGTCAGGGTGATTTCTTTAGATGTTGACCTGTCAGCGGCTATTTTGAGAGAAGCCAGGATTTTGGTTAGCAAATGCAGGGAGACCTAATGCTTGCAGTCAGCAGAAGGTTTTCAGTGTCAGGCTACTGAGGAGCAAAGATTTCAGTGCTATTTATATTCCTTTTTAACTATGAATTTTCAAGTACTTTGCATCATTKAAGTCTGAATATTGACAGATGTTGAATGCTTTCAACTTGCAGTGAAGTCACAAGAATTTAAGGTCAAATCCCACATAATGAGCCGAGTTCATAAGGTCAGCCCTATCCCAATTATTTGAGRAAATTTTACTGAAACACAATCAGGTTAGTTTAGTCCTCATCTTTATTAAAAAGACTACTACCTAAGCAGAGAAAATCTCTACAGGTGTTAGGCAAGGGAGAATGGTTACAGTGGTTATTGCAGTGTTGTCTTGGACACCAGCATGGTCTGGATCAGCATAGTTGTGTTGTGATTAATGGCCTTATCAAAACTCCGAAAAATTACAGAACTTACACAAAGGAATGCAATATCCGCTACCAGCACAGAACTTAATAACGAGGCAAAGCATGAAACCGTTTGATGTCATTAATAAAATCTATCATGGGATGCAGGAAAGTATTTGCAATTGCATCAGTCCTTGAGAAAAAGGCAGACAAGACAGCTGTGGTGATGGAAAAGATAATACATTAAAGAAAAATTAACATATCTCTGGGGATCTTTTTAGCAGGAGGTGCAGGGAAGCTTTTCTTCATCAAAGGAAATTGCAGTTGTCTGAAGCATGGAGAACATAATGGATAGCAATCTTCACTTTTAGACCAAGCATTCTTAAAGTGGACCCCCTTACAGGTGCCTGGGTGTTTTATGTAACCAGTGCTGTTTCTTCCAGTGGAAGTTTCAGCTGCATTTGGGTTTTACCTTTGTGTCAGCTAATGAGTCCTTCTGGAGAATGCAMCTGCTGTTTCTGTCATGKGTTTCAGCTAATGATAGCAATGAAAATGCAGTGAGTGTTAAAGTTCTTAGCTTTAGCTAAAAGTCATACTGTGAAACTCCTTAAATCTTCAGAACCTGGAGTTATTGTATTCTTCACTTGCCTAAATTCTTGCCTGGCTATGCCTTTCCTTGGCACAGAAATCTGCAAGCCTTGTGGCCTATTCATTCCRTGTTGGCTTCATCCCCTTAAAAGATGGGGATGTTTTTATTGTTGTACATTCTTGTGAAATAGAAGACAATAGGCTACAAGTCACCAGATTAGGTATGAGGAACAAGRTGCAAACACTGCACCTAGGAATCACCTAAGACTCTCTCTGGAGGGAGGCTAATTTTGTATCGCTCTCCTTTACAACTCAGAGGAGCTGTAAGGAAGCTGGGCTTGTTTAATCTGCAGAAAAGGAGGCTCAGGGAAGACCTTATCACCCTCTGCAGGAGGATGGAACCAGGTGGGTTGGTCTTTTCTCCCAGGTAACAAGTGATGGGATGAGAAGAAACAGCCTCAAGTTGTGCCAAGGAAAGTTCAGGCTGGATATTAGGGGAAATTTCTTCAACAAAAGGGTTGTCAGGCATTGCAACAGGCTGGCCAGGGAAGTGGTGGAATCACCAGCCCTGGAAATTCTCAAAAAACATGTGGATAGTGAGCATGGCAGTGCTGGATTAGCAGTTGGACCCGATTGTCTCTGAGGTCTTTTTCAACCTTAACTCTTCTATGATGGTACACAGTCACTTGCCAAATAAATTGCGCCCAAACTTGAGGAGAAGGAATCCCGTGTTGGCACTGGCACTTGGTCATTTGAAATCTGGCACAAAACAGAAGTGGGAAGGTCTGCAATATGCAAAATACCCACAGATTTTTAACCACCCAACGCTGGTACAAAATACCAAGCATGAACAAACTTCCAGGATTCCCTGKGAGAGATTCCTGCTGTTGCCCAAGCTCTCAGTGAGCTGCTCCCCATCTGTTAGTTCTGCTGACAGTAATGGTCACCAGGCATTGCAGGAAGTCTTGGTCTCACAGTTCTGGGTATTGATGAGATCATCCTGATTGTGCTCAGAGAAGGAGCAAAGGCCAGATTCCAGGTTTTATTTCTGTCAGCAAACTGGAGATATTCTGTCCTTCGTTATACTCTAAACTGGCACTTAAACACCTAGTTCTTATTAATGAGGAGGTATTTTCATTGCTGTGGCTGAATGACTTAAAATAATTAAGAGCTCACTGGGCACGTGGCCAAAGCTGTGAGCTAGAAAAATCAAATAATTTATGGATTTTTCTCCTTATTCAGCCTACTTGAACCAGCTACTGATGCAAGGCCTAGAGGTCACAGTTTGTCATAAAGCTTAAAGGGAGATTATTTTAAATGAATCTCATTGAATTGGCTTAGATTCATATAAGACTGAGGTATATTCATTTACCCCAGCTAAGCTCATCTTTTTACAGGGATTTCTCAGCTCACCTTTCTTTTTTCTGCTTTCAAATTTGTGTCAGTCTGAATCATCCAGTTGCAGAGGATTTGCAAAAGGACCACTCAATGAGTTGTATTTTGAACAAGAAGCCTCCAAACCTGGTAGTGGTCAAGGATGCTCTCTCATGGTGTTGGCTACACCTTGCCAACGCTTCTTGAAGCATTTCTTCAGCTGCAACCTGTTCACTGCTTCCAAGATGCTTGCCAGAAAAAAATGACAGATGCTTCTAAAGATCCTGAAGAATGCACATGGACTGCTTGTGGCAGGATTTATTTCACTGCATGCCTGAAGGAGGAACATCTGTCTGGTGGTATCTGTGTTCCTCCAGGCAGTGAAGTCTTGCACCTGTGTTGCTCTGGCTTCAGAAGATCTCAGCAGCCAGGAGCTGGTTCTAGCTGGGGTGGTGAGTGACACCAAGGTTGCTTCAAGTCTCACATTATTACCATTAGCACAAGGAGGAGCAGAGGAAGGGAGCTGGGTGCTGACCTGAAAAGGAAGTGTGTGGAGGTTCTCACTTGATTCACTTGCTGTGCCATAAGTGTGGGTTTAGTGCTTTTTTTAGCACGGCACTGTTCTTGGGTGCCGTTAAACACAGCACATATGCCTGTCAGCAGAATTCTAGTTTGTTCCCTTTCAATCTTCCTGATTATTTTTCAGGAGGTTATTTAAAAAAATCTGAAAGGAAAACACACCTGCTAGGTGAAGACAGATTATTCAAGTGTCAGGAGAAAACCTCCTCCATATGCACTGTAATAAAAGCAAAGACTCTTAAAATAGACTTCCGTGGCTTGCATAATAATTGGAACACAATTTACTGAGGAGACAGCATCAGTGTAACTAAGGAAACTTTCCTGTCTGATGGTGGAGGATGAGAAAATGGTATATCAAAGTGCTTCAATCACTGCTTTGAAACTATAATCTATATCAGTCAGATTGAGAACACATTATGTGTTCTTTCGCACCATCTGCCCAACAATCAGTTGAACTTAGTCTGAAAGTGATGGAAAAGCAGCCCTCAGTAACTTGAGAATATGACATTTATCACATTTAATACCCACTGAAGAAAATGTCTGTTAGTAAAAGGGTGTGCTAAAATAATAATGGAGAATTTCTTTGAGTTTCTGTTTTCATTTTTGTATAAAAGTGGTGAGGAAATGCTACAAACTTGCTTGTCAGTGTGTAATTGTCTTTTAATGGTTGGCTGCTAAGTAGTAATTTTTTCCAATTTATTGGTTTCAAAGGTAAAATCTTCTGATAAGACTTTCCCAGCCTGGAGGAGGGGAAACTGTTTCACTGTCTTTAATTGCAGATATATCTTAGATACATCCTATGCTTAGGTAAAGCTCTCCTATCCCATCACCTCCACCCCATCCTGTGAACAGGTGGCTTTTGTTTAAGTTCACCACAGTGAACTTACTTGTGTGTTGCCTGATGATGAGTGAAGGTGCATGCATAGACCTCGGCCATTACCATATCATAATGCCAAAACCTGAATAATTCAGGGTGTGAGGGAAGGGTGAGGCAGCAGCCCGTGCTGATTTTGCATTTGTCAGCTATGGCTGTCTTGCCAAGAGCTGAACTTGCCTGAAACCTTCCTTGTGAAGCAGTAGCACAATGCAGAGATGGTTCTTGTGGATGAAAACCTTTTGGGAAAGCAGGGGCTTGTCCTGTCTCTTGCCTTTCTAAAGACTGGTGTGGTGACATCTGTTTTATGACAAAAGGCAGATGTGTACACTGCTCTGGACTCTGAATGCCAGTCAGGAGTTAAGAAAGGCATTGACATTGAATATGGGTTGATGCCATCCTGTGCTTTACTGAGYGACTGAGTGGTCGGTTGGCAGGTTTTCTAGTTTGTGGGGTTTTTTTTTTCCATTTTATTTCAAATATTTTCTATAATCTAGGTTTTCTTTGGCAGGTTCAGAGATGAAACTGAATCTTGRTGGCTAGAATCAGATCCCCTTAGATACATAAACACAAAATTGCATTCTAGAGGGCAGGGAAGTTGGGATGTTTTATCCCATTATTGTCTGCAAGGAAGGTGTCTCAAAGACTTTGTATTAACAATTACACAAGAGAAATAKATATATTTTAATCTTAATAAGATGACAACACTAACCAGTCAAATCTTGAAGTTGTTCTAATGAGACCATGGACGAATGTTCCACATGATTTATAAATCACTCACCAAAACTAGCAGAGTGCAAGTCACAGAATCCTGTACTTGGGCACACTGTTGACTAGACACAGTCAACACCACAATGTTGACTTGTTGACTGGAGCCACTGAAGTGTTCCTCTGCACAATGAAAGTTTTCTCTCAGAGAAAAGTCTCTTTGCAATTTCGCTTGTGTTACAGGTCATCTCCATATCACAGTGACTTCACAATATTGAAAAAAAAGACAGTATTTTTTTCTTGTCCTGTGAATCTGACATCCTTAACTATCTTTTTTTTTTTTTTTGCCTGTCATGCCTGTCAGAAATAAACTGTAAAGGGAAGGMGTGGGGGGAGTCTTAAATACTGAGAAATCTAACATGAGTGAAATCTTATCTGAATGACATGTTGCATTGGTTTACAAGACAGGTGTCTGCTAGGGAAGGCAGAAAAGCCTCCCTTGGAATGGAGAATGTAAACCCCCTCTGTTGTCATCTTATTGCAAGAGTTCTATACGTTCTTGGTGATTTCTCATGGGCATCTCCCCACAGCACAGCCAACAAACTCCAGCTCCCTCCTCAACCAGCTAACCCACTCTTTTATAGCACTCACCCTCACTGGACACAGCTGTGGCCTGTTAAGGGCAGGCCTRTTCCTCATCTTTGGTAATTAGTACAGCTGCAACTCCTCAGGGGTGAGATTACCTTCTAYGCTATCTTTWTTTTCTTAYATTCTATCCCCCCACACCCCTCCCTCTGAATTATTAGAGCTTTGAAATCAAGGGGGTCTCAGGCAAAGATATGGGAATAGGAATAACAGTTCTTTACTGGTATGTATAATAAAGCAAACARACAACAACAGCTCCAGCACTARCACTAAACAGAACCCGAGCCCAGTCCCAACCTTTGGGTTGCGGCACTTTCCCCTGGGTGCAGTTCCGGGCACGGCCAGCAGGGGCGCTGGTGGCTCCCGTTGGGCAGGGCAGGTGCGGTGATTCCCCCGGGGCTGCAGGGGGCGCTGTGGGGCGGRCTYGGSGRGCACATGGCTGGGGAGGGATGGAGGAGAGATTGTGCTGCACAGGACTGTGGGGAACAGCAGGGATGAGCAGAAATCCTGARGTGCTGGATGAGATGTATCAAAACTCCRCRGCAATAGCTGGAACATGCAGGATGTCCTGGCAGGGCAGGGGTGTGCAGAGCCCAGCAGCAAAAGAAAGGGTCCCCACTGGATTATGGTGGTTGTGAGAATCCATAAAARCWGAGGGTTTTGGGAAGGCTGCAAAAGACAGGCCTCAGAGGCAGCAGAACTGTGATTGGAGCTAAGCAGTAGCCATGAGATAGGTCAGCAGAAAAATTATGTAAGAGGTAGAAAAGTAAAGACAAACGGAACAATKGTCTGTGTATTAATGCTTGTCTAGAATAACTCCCTAAGCTGCAGAAAAGAATRTCTAGTGAGATATTACTAATAATGGACCTCTGTGCATTGTGTTTTAAGGCTTACAAGCAGGTATTTTATTTGAAATAAACAAGCATTGTTTTAACCAAAGGTGCTTCTAGTGGTTGGATATACTGTCAATGTGCTTTTGCTTTGTGTGATTGGTCAAGAAACTTAYAAAGTGAGTTGTAATATTAAGTTGTTGGTCTGCTGCCTGAGATGTGAGCTGATGGCATCTTCCCATTGTCATAACCATRGAATGAGACTGATGCTGGAAAATCAAGCAGCTCAAGGCACATTCCCAGCAGTCCTGTCCTGTTTGTGATTTGTACCCAGCCCCAGGCAGCGACAGTGGTGGCAGTGAGCTCCCTTCCCCAAGCCACAGRTCCGACTGGCCTCCTGCAAAGGCCAGCAGCACGAGAGGGCTGCCCCCAAACCTGTCTCTTTTTACCTGCCCCATTCTCGTGGTATCTCTGCCCCCCCCCCCCGCCGCCGAGAAACTCCCAAAAAACCAGAGGAGTTCCCCTCCCCAGCCTGTCTCAAGCACCCAGCCATCAGCCCTTCTTAGGAAGTCAGTGGGAAGAAATTCCACAGGTAATAAGGAAAGAACAGAAAAAAACCCAACCCCCAACATTTGTTCGTCTTTCTATTTCTTTTACATAAGGAGGGAAAAGTTGTTCTTCTGCGAGTTCTCTTGCAAGTGAAGAAAACTGAGTTAAGCTACGCTGGTTTGTCAGCCAGGGTCAGTCCTTCAGGCCTTACTGTGTGTCTGAAACTGGTTCAAGGAATGTAAAGCTGGATATTCTGGATCCTTTGGCTCTGTTCTGCAGTGTGGGTGCTCAAAGCACAAGTATTCTCTGGGGCAGACAGAAGTAAAAATGACTGCATTGTTGCCTGAATGTGTAGAATACTAAACGCAATAAAAGATAGGAGAAGCTGCTTTTCATTTTGTGGCTTAAATGTTCAACTTCTAAAGTTCTGTAAGTTCTTATTTTTGTACTTGAGGGAGAGTAATAGCTGTGGAAGGTGTACATTCATGTCACAAAAGAAAGATGGAAATTGTGACTCTTACCTTTTTTATGTACTMTCTATGACGTGAAAGGCTTGCTAAGAGAGGGCATTTCACTGAAATAGGTTCTTGGTGTTTCTGAGCAACCTCAGGTTTAACAATATTGCAGTTCTCTAACTATCTGACAATCGTGTGAGTCTGCAATAAGAAAACTTTCCAGTTCCAGCTGTAACTAGGAGAGAGAAGTAGAAGTGTTTCCAGCCAGTGCTCATGGATTTCATGTTTACACACAGTTAGTGAAGCTGCCCTCTGGGAAAGATAAGTCTTCTTCACCTTTTTGCACTATCTCATAACCACTGGAGGACAAACATGTCCTGAATAGAATTYTTCTAGCTTAGTGATTGCAGAACTCACTTCTTCATACTTGATCTGTCAGCTAACTATGTCTGAATTTTCTTTTTCTTTAACTGATACCATAACATTTACTGTCCATCAAGTTTCTTTATGGATGAGCTCTGCTTCCCTCAAAGAAAAATGTGTAAATGTGCACCCCCTAATTTACAGTTTTGCCAAATATTTCATGTTCCAAACTAGCCAGCTTTGACMAGGTAATGAAACTGTTGGTCTCTGATGCAGATTCATTCAAAGAAAGCAGTCTAGTGAAATGCAAAGCCCAGCAGCATGATGCGTGAATTAGTAGTGTTAAGCCTCCTTTAGCCTCCATCTGTGTTCTCTTTCAACTCTGCTAGATATTTATTTAGTAGGAAGGGAAAAAATCAGCTTTTGGTGATGGCATCTAGCAAGACTTCAGTCAGGGTTCTAGATTTCTCCTGCCAGTGACAGAAGTTAGGATGTGACATTTGTGGTAAACTCAGTGGTTCTCCCACCTTATGAATTAGAATAGAGAGATAATTGTAGTTGCAGAGTTTGAGAGGTTTCCCCTGGTTTTATTATTTGTCTTCACTTGGTGTAGTATTTTGTTACAGTTAGGTTTAATCTGATTTAGCTGCCTAACAGACTCGTTGAAAGTTGTAAAACATTGCAGGAATTCTTAATGGTGATGGTGGGGAAAATGGGCAATGGAAATCAGAGAGAGGAGGACTTTGAGGGGAAATCCTCTTCTTCTTGAAGGACAACTAAAAACAGGATCTCTAAGCACTTTTTTTTCTTTTTTTTTTTTTTGGCCAAATCTAAAACTTTAGATTTTTGGTGTCAGAACTCTCTTTTCTATAAAAAATTTCCTAACATTTAATAATACTACTGTAGCRTATATTAATCTGGGGTATTCCACTATAGTAAGTGGAATACAGTCAAAGATTTATTTATGTAGGAAATAGTCAAATTCATGCTCTCTTATGTACATAATGCTATAAAGCCTTCTATGGCAGGCATAGAAACCTTCACTATTAACATTAGAACTAAAAAAAGTATAAAATAAATTGTGACACCAGCTCCCCCTCCCCTCCCCAAAGATGAGCCCCTTTTGGTAAGCCAGGGTTTCTGTGCAGGTGGTGGCTGAGGCTGGACCGTGGGCAGGTCACTCAGCCCTGTGTTTTGGGAGTGCTCTCAGGTTGTGTCAGAATGCTTGGTGGTGCAGTTGCTGTGAACTGCTCCCTGTGGTCTCGGCAATCTGGGATGTTTCAGGTGCTGCTGTTSCCAGCCCTCCATGAAAGCTCACAGAGTGTCGGAGCCCAGGGTGTTCCTCTGGCTGCCCTGGAGGACTCGAGACCCTGGCAGGGGGCTCAGAGACCTTGGCACGGAGTCACCAACACCTGTGCCTTTGATTTTAATACATGGACAAAATTAACAACTTTGTGTGAAGATTTACATGAGAGTTTAAGTAGAGTGATAGTTAGTTTGTCACAGGGTGGAGAAGTAGAATTTTGGGGTTCTTAGAATGGGGGTTCAGAAGCCAAGATGGAGGGATTTGGGTGTGCCTTGTCCTTTYTCTCTCTTCTTCTTAGCCTCCATCTTCTGGGTGATGGTGGCACTTTTAGATTGGTTTAGGGTAGAGACAGACTGTCTAACATAGGTGATAGGTACTGGAAAATTATTGTAAATAAAGTACATGTAGTTTTTAGTATAAAAAACTAACACTGCCTCAGGGGCGTGCAGTGTGCCACAACCCAAYCTGCCAGACAGACCTCAGCAGGTCAGAGAAAGAATGCCATAGATAACAGAAAATAACCAACCTTGAAAACCACAGCCAAAGAATCCTGACTCCTTCTTCAATTGTGGAGCTGGRAAGAGACTTTCTAACACCTCGGGGTCATGTCAACCACAGAGGCTCCGAGAGCAGAGGAGGAAGGAATCCGCTGCCTAAAGTCCATTCAGGTTAACAGCTGTGTCAGCCTCACAAACTGTTCAGTCTTACCCTCTCTGCCTGGACTTCCACATTTTTTTKAAAACCATGTGCCTAAGTGGCATTGATGGATTTTCTGTGTTTTCCCACTGCACTATCAAACTTCAGTGTTTCCTAAATTCTGGTCTAAAACCTGGGGAATCTTTGCCCTTTTGTTTTTGCAATTTTTTTCTTACGTTATGGAAGAACACTTGCTATCTTAGGTGACCCTGTGGGTGGATTGGAGTAGCTGCATTGCTATAAAGAAATCCATAATTCAGCTCCTTATCCAAGAAACAAAGCAAGGAAATACAAGATGTGTTCAAATTGGTAATGTTCTCTAATAGGGCAAGAACTTTTTATCTGATCTCTATGAAAGATTCTCTCTKTTTAGTTCATGAAGATGGATTTGAATTATGTGATGTCTTATGTCTTGATTTAGGGTATTTATTAAATCTGGCTTAAAGGTTGAAAGTAAATGTTTCAGTTCTTTTCTAAAAGCTTAGRCTTTGAGCTACAGGAAAGTGTGGGAGTTTTTCCCCTTTCTGACCGTGTTGCTTAGTTTTGTTTTTAAAAGCATGACAGATTTACTGCAGTTTCAAAAAGCCTTGTTAATATCCTACAGGGTTGTGAACAGACTCTTGGATTATTTTTTTTTTTATTTTAAATTAGTCCACAGATTCTTTTTTACTGGAAGTGGGTATGTTTTTTGACTGGTTTCTTTGTATTTCACTCTAAGAATGTCAAGAATTTAGAAGTAACACAGCATTAGAAGTACCACATAATTAGAATGAACTCTGAGTTACAACTGTAATCAAATAATATATTGATTTTTTTTCTTYAAATAAAAATGCTTTTTTCCACAAAAAAAGCCTTTCTGTGCAACAGCTTGCAGGGAAGGGGAAATTTAGTTTTTAGGCAAAGGCTTTAAAATCAGATTAGAGACTAATGCTTTTCATCTTTGTTGAAAGGAAACAAATTAATATTTCTCAATGAGTTATTAATTCTRTTTGTGCTGATGTTGCCCAAAGGTAATATTTTTAAGAAAATAATGTGATTGTTTTAGTCATATTTGTATCTCTACATTTTTTAAAAAAAAACATTATTTGTATAAATTGGTATCTTTTTTATGGTAGACATGAATTAGTTTGAAATATTTTCTGCTCCCTATTGTACAAATATTCTCTACCCTTTGACCAACAATTGATGTTTTGTCTCTCTGTGACAGTGATGGAGATAAAATTTGAATCTGTGAACTAATGGAAGCTATTTGCTGCACCTACCCTCACTGCAGCAAAGAAAGATTCTTTTCTTGCTGGTGAAATGGAGTGTGTTGCCTCATTTAAACAAAACAAAATAAAGCGGTATTGCTGGACTGTAGAGATACTCCTGGGCTCTTTTACCAGACACAGTGAAGTGGAAAACACACTTTAATGAAGAAAGCTGCTGGTGCTTTACTTTTACTCCTCCTTTTGTGTTTGTCACAGCCATTAAGTTAGTTTGCTTTAAGAAAATAACAAAACCAACAAACACCTCGCCCCCAAATCAAGGGAAGTTGTTTCCTATAACTCTCAGTAACAAAGAAAAAAAAAACGTCCAGGAGGACTGGCTCACTTTTTAGAACAATTTTTTTAGGGGCTTGGCATTTATTTTGCCCTTGGAGGTTTAGGGACATTGAACTTTTCTGTTCAGGCCTTGTAAAAAGCACCTTGAAATGGAACTTTTATAATGGTACATGATATCAGTTTGAGTTTTTGAAAAATAGAAGAAATCTAAGTTGCTAGGACAGTAAGAGAATCATTGCCTATTTCATGAGTTCTTCTCTTTGCCCCAAGCTGGCCATAAAACATGTTCCCAAGCAGATGTCCTACTTCAAAACACCAAGATCACCTTATTGCTGTATGCTGAGTGTTTTCAATGCCATTTAATTATCAGAATGTGTCAAAGTGCACTTACAAGCATGTAAGTTTCCACTGATAGAAATGATAAACGATGAGCTTGTTCGGAGCTTGCATAGCAAACAGGAGGTCCTGTTTAATGAAAATCTCAATGGAAATAACTCCCAAATTATGCCTACCTGTTTTTCCTATAATCAAAAATTACAACTGGAATTAGTACTGCTTTTAACAGCTAGCAGTGTGTTCTGCAGCCTGGCATCACTGAGTTCTGCAGATATTTCACAGAAATATTATTTGACTGATGAGTCATCCTCAGAACACAGCATTGTAATGAAATGATGCTTGGCATATGATAGATAAATCTAAGTTAAAACTGGTGGAAATTGCTTGAGCTGCAGGAAGAATTACATTGAAACATGTTTGGGGTTTTTTTCCCCCCCAAGTCTTTTACAGCAAGAAGCAAAATAAATTAATATCACCAGGAAATAAACATCAGATKAGATGCTTCTCTTTAGTCCTACCTGTGGTCCTTCCTTCCCCTTAGAGCAAGAACCAAAGCATAGAGTTGTATCTTGTGCCACAGGTGAACACTTTATACTAAATGTATCATTTTTATTGTGCCTTGTTTTTTCCCTTTGCTCACAGGTTGTTTTCCTATCTTTTCCCAAACCCCTCCACTGTCAGTCTACCCTTTCCTCTTTCAATTTCACTGCAAAAGGTTACAATGTTGTTTTTATGGGTTGCTTATCATACAAATCACCATTTGAATCCTGGTTCTGCATCATTTTTTCCTGAGAGACTTGAGCTGAGAAGTCCAGATGCAGGAGGAGGACCCACCAAAAACTGACATAAATTCTCAGAGTTAAAAACTTTGTTTCTGAACCATTTGCAGCAGAACATTCGAATGCCCCTGTGAACGACAGAGAAGCTTGTTGAGGCAGGCCCTTCCGGGGAAGCGTGAAGTTGCTGTAAATAACATGAGCCTTGGGCAGAATTTCTGTTGCTAAAATAACTGTATTATTTACAATCTACAGAGAAACAGTGTCTGCTGTGATTTCCACACTTTACAGTCTATATTGCACATTTTTATCAACAGCTAGATAGAAAGACCTTCCGAGCAATGTTTAGTGAAATTTGTTTTTAGCACAGTGCTGTTCATAGATGTCAGACTGCAGTTGCCTGAAGATGTATGTCAGCTACACTGTTCTGTGGATGGCTGAAGATTTCATCTCTTCTCGTCCCTTTTGGCAAGAGGCCAGTGGAATGTAATCCTATAGAGGAAATAACCTAACAAAACGAAGGCCATAAAACTGGGTAGGTGAAAATGAGCAACTGAGATGTTCTGAGGAAGAGGCGTGGTACAATTTAACTAGATTGCACATTACTCCTAAACCCATGTGAGCTTGTAACTTTTCTGAACTGTGTGGGTTCAATGGGATAAACTGGGGCTTCTGAATATCTTTTATTAATGAAATTTCCATAGTGAAGCTACCCTGCAGTTGACTTTATCATTTAAACATCTGGTGTTTAGTATTTCAATAACAGCAAGAACTCCAGAAGTTTTCTTGAGCTCACACATTCTGTTCTAGACTCCAAGACCAAGTCATGTTTTTAAGGAAGTTTTCTGTGGGGCAGAAGAGACTGTTCCAGCAATTATAAAGCAAATAGCATAAAGAACAGGAAGGTAAACTGGAATATCTACATAAGGCAATTCAGCTGATGTTTCTTTAGATGATCTTGAAGTTTTGCTGCCTGGTGGTTATTATTCTGTGAGTGAACATGCTGTGTGCTGAATTTAAGAGGCAAATAGAAATTCATACCCTTTCCTGTCTTGAACTGTATAAAAGTGGGTGATTCTATATATATATATAAAGTATTTTTCTTAGTGTGCAGGCTACTTAAGACCAAAAAAGGAATAAACAATTTGGTATTTTTCTGGCATCTGGTATTGAAATTGGCAATGAAGAAACGGATAGCAATGACCATGTGATTCCTGTTTATTTTTGACTAGAAAAGACAATACAAGGAAGGGTAAAATCAGTTCAGCACATTTTAAAAAAATTCTCCCTTGCAGTCCTCCTGTCAAAAAAAGCTTTGGCATTTTTATAATCTTGTTGTGTGATCATTAGAGAGAAAGCTGTGGCTTAGTGGACTGCTGGGTGCCTGTTAAAAATGCATTTTGTTGCTTTTCTTTGGCCTAAAGAAGCTGTGGATTGTGTGAGTGTGTGTTGTGATGATAAAAATTCAAGTTGTAAATTAAGCTGTAAATAATGCTGCAGCTGGAGCCTAGACCTGGCTGTGTGTGAAGCCAGTTCCTAGCCTGGAAATATTCCAAATTATGTAACAGCATYTTGTTTCTAAATCCTTAGTGCAGGATTAGTTCTGCTGAATACCAAAGAGCCAGAGCATACCACAGAAAAAAAACTGAAGGACGATGGGAGTTGCACAGCAGAAGAGTGTGTGCACTTGACTACCATGTACACCACAAGGAATGTTATTCTTTAGTTAGGAAAAGAATCAGGTTGGGATTTCTTAGGAGATATAAAAGTAAAGTGTTTTTATTTTTTTTTCCAAACAAGAATTTTTATGGAAATAAATTTTAAAAGTTATTTGAAGCTTATGCTTTGAATTATTCTCCCTGGCACTTGTAAAATGTGGAGTTCTACCTGACTTGAGACATATATAGAAATTTGTGAATTTCAAATGGGCTGATCTGCACTTGCTGGTACCATACTGGTTTCYGAAAAAACTCTTGGCTCTCATCAAATGCTTCCACTGAGGACTCTGATTGCTTTTCCTGTGATAACTTCTATAAGCACTTCTCCTTATTTTGTAAACGAAAGGAAAGTCTTTTGGAAGGAGCACTATGTTGGTGCATAAATGCTGGTGTGGAGCTCCCATGCAAACCCATCAATCGCTGCATCCCCTCTCCTGTGGATCAGTAAATGACCACAGCAATTGTGGAAAACCTGACCTTTATTGAACTTTAAGACTCTTATAAGCTACAACTAACACAGGGAGAAACTACTAGCACCCTAACTACACCTAACTACTAGGGCCTAACTACACCTAACTACTAAGCCCACATTGCCTAAAAAACATCAGCTATCTTAAACTAGAAAACCTACAACTTCTAAATAAAAACTGTCCTAAAAACGACAACTAAACTTGAGAGGCTTTAGCATAGCTGTGGTTGGGAACGTCCCAGTGCCTGGCGTGGGCACTGGTCATGCATTCCCTCCCAGGTGCCGCTAGCCCAGAGCGGGGCTGGAGCCTGAGAGACGAGGCCGAGGGCAGAAGCGGACTCTCCTCCTCTTCCAAAGGGCCTATCTCCTTTGGCTCCTCTCCCTGGGCAGTGCCTCGTGTGCAGAGCGGTGCTGCAGGCACAGCTCCATCAGGGCACAGTTGTCCCTGAGCAGCCGCAGCAGCTGCTGGCAGCAGCAGCAGCGGCCCCGGCAGCAGCTCCCTGCAGAGGCTGAGGGTGTGAGGCGCTTCTCCTGCGAGACAGAGCACAAGGAGGGCAGGGGATGAGCCCCGTGGCTCTGGCCGCGGCCTGTGCGGGAGAGACGCGCGCCGGGCCGGGCTGGCCCGGGCACAGGCCGCAGGAACAAGAGGTGCGGCCGCGGCTCCCTGGGGCTCAGCGTGGGCCCCATGGCTGCGCAGGGGCCCAGCCCCCTGTGCCTCGGGGCCTTGGCCACAGGGCTGGGCAGGAGGCCCAGGAGCCCCGGGGCCTGCCCGGCTTTGCTGCCCCGTGCCGGCTCTCAGGCCTGGCCCGACACCACCTTGGCCCCAGGCACAGGGGGCTCCTGGCCCCAGCTGCCCCAGCCCGTCCCTCACCTGTGCCCAGCCTCTCCTGAGCCCCCTGACAAGGCAGCGTGCCAGGAACACGGCAGCCAGCAGCGTGCTCAGGGCTGAGAAGATGCAGGGGAGCAGCTGCAGCACATCCCAGGGGCTGGGCTCTGGGCCTGTGAGCTGCTGCTCCAGCTCCTCGGGAAGGACAGCCTTCCCCTCCAGACGGCTGGAAGGGTCCAGCCTTCCAGCCAGGAGCAGGAGCACGCAGAGCTGCAGGAGCATGGAGAAGCCTCCCTCGGCCATGCTGCTGCTCTGGGACCAGCTGCCGCCTCTGCACACGCTGGGCACGTCGCTGCCACACCAGTTCGGCCCGCGCTCTCGCTTTGGCCACGGGCCTGGGGACAGTTGCCAGCCACAGGGCTGGCCCCAAGGGCTGTGATGTCACAAAAGCCTCCAATCCATGGGCTTGCAAGAGCCTGCTGAGGTCACAGAGTCCAGCCTGGGGCCCATGCCCAGCATGGCTCCTGGAGCAGGGCACTGAGTGCCACGCCCAGGCTTTCCTTGMATACCTCCCTGTGACATGGAGAGCCTATTCCAAAACCTGATTTACCTTTTTTGGAAAAGGTCTTCCTCATGTCCAACCAAAACATTCCCTGGCGCACCTTAAAACGCCTCTGCTTTGCCTCTGCTCTCCCTTTTCCTTGCCTGAAGAGGGTCCCATGGAGAGTCTCCAAAGTAATGAACATTACGCATATATGGCCGCATGTCATTTTATATTACTATTAAGCAATGTTGGCCTATTTATGCTTCTCTGTACTCTGTTTCACGCCACTACTGCTTAATGCTCATTGGTTAAATGGCCTTATTTACACATACATGTTATTTACTGATTGCTTGTCACGCTAAAGTGGGATTTACTAAGGTGTGCTAAATTATCATTTCTCATATTTTATTTGGCATCTGGCTTTGTCCTTGCACAAAGCTTATTCTTCCTTGTTGTATCTATTCAAGGTTGATACATGGTCTATCTTGTTCCCAGGACAGTACATGGTCTTCAATGTAACTGTAATCTTCAGACCAGGGTTGTCCAATTCTTGTCAGAGTACAGCATGCCCTTCTTCTGCCACGAATTTTTCAAGACTTGGCCATCTGGCAGAAGTCTGGCACTGACGTGGCGGCACCAGAGGAGCTGTGCCAATGAGTGCTGCTCGACCTTTAGGACAGTCAGAGGGGCTCCTCTCCTGCTTCTTTCTATCTGTTCATGAAAGAAGAAAGCAGCAGCTCAGGAAAGGCCTGCTGGCTCAACTCACAGACAGTTGGTATGAGGGGAAAGTCAAGAAATAGAGTGGGATAAAGACTGAGGCTGGAAAGTAGCAGATGATTTATTCTGGGAGAGCTTTTTAGGAAGCACAGCCTGCCCTTTGAAGGTGCACTCATAGCAGCACACACAAGGCACTTCTAGGCCAGGGCTGCTGTGGCAGCAGGACAATCTGCAGACCCCTCCTGTCCTAGAGCCCTCATGGCAGAAGATAATGCACTCCAAAACAAGACATGTTATGTGTGCTTTTTACATTGTGACACATGCCTAGAGAATAATTGCAGAGAGAATATGAGCCCACATAGTCAGCTGAGACGCTTTTTAAGAATTTTTTCAAGCATGGAACACACATTTAGATATGGCTCCACACACTCTCTATCTTCCTGTTATAAATAATTTTCACAGGTGTGCAACAAACAGGAGTCTAACAGATCCCAGTGATTGTAGTATCTGGAGTTGGGATTTCGTGTGCAGTGGTTTTGCGTCAAGATCTAGGAAGTGGTGCTCAGTGAAGTGTGGCCTTGCCTGAGGCTGCCCAGCAGTGGCACTGATATGCCCAGTGCTTGTGGCAGCAACTACTGGAGCAAATGTCCCTGGCACAGGAGGAACCTTGAGCTGGACACAGAGCCCAGTGGAAAGATTAGAGCTGCCCAAGGCTGGGGCTGTATGGAGAACATCTATATTTGAGGCACCGAGCAAGGAGTGGAGCAGGCTGTGGAGCTCTGGGAAACTGTATGAAGAGTGGCTGAGGGCACTTGGTCTGTTCAGCTGGAGGAGAGGAGATTWGTTGCTGTTCATTTTGGGGGTTCCTGGGGCGTCCCTGGGGCTCCCTAAGCTGTGTGTTCACTGGTAGCAGCAGGCAGGCAAAGGAGACTCCACATGGCGTCTGAGGGTGCTAATTAGATGAGGGTTTATTGGGGGTCCCACCCCCGGGAGCAGCACGGCTTCTGAGGGAGAAGGGGGAAGGGAGAGGGAGGGGGAGGGAGAGGGGAGGGAGAGGCAAGGCCAAGAGAGCAAAGGACCAAGAAAGAATCTCATCTCCCCTGCACAGCTTAACAGGGAGAGACAAAGTGGGCATGGAATCTGATTTAGGCCAATGGGATTACAGATCCATGATACTTCAGRGGAAGATCACAGGCTTGGAATAAACYCTACATTTTCGAGGGGTAAGACAGAGCATACCATTTGACAAAAATATAACACCACAGAGACTGAGGGGAGACCTCATTGTATATTTACATTTTTCTTCAAATCTGTGGCAACGTAAGGGCAAACTAATCCACAAAACCATGAGGTGAAGGGGTGTAGTCGTTTGACCTTGGCTGGATGCCAGGTGCCCACTAAGTCTCTCTATCACTCCCTTTCCCAATAGGAGAGGGGAGAGAGTAAGATGAAGGACAACCAGCAGGGTGAGATAAGGCAGTTTTGTTAGAGAAAGAAAGCAATTAGCAAGAATCTGTGTGTGCATAAACTAAGGAAAAAAAGGTCAACCCCCACTTCCCATTGGCAGGGATGTTTGGACCCTTCTCGGGAAGCAGGGCCCCAGCATGCATAATGGTTTCTCTGGGAGGCAAAGGTTGAGGAATCATGAATTCCCTCTCTTCCTCCTCTCCCATAGCTTATGTATCTGAGCTGAAGTCATATAGTATGGAATATCCCTTTGGCTAATTTGGGTCAGTGCTGTTGGGCAGTAGCCAAAACACTGGTCTGTTACCAACACCTGTCCAGCTACTAATGCRAAGCACAGCACTGAGAAGGCTGTGGCCTTTAGCTCAGTCAGACCCAGTACAAGGGGTTATATCAACCGGAACTGTCAGCATTACATGACCATTCCCTCTGCAGTTCATCAGAGCAACTCTGCAGCAGGGCACAGGTGTTTTGTTAGACATTCTTGGAGCAGTGTGATATATTCCAGGCCAAACCAAATAMAACCTTCAATCTCCTCTCATACCGTGAGAGCTGTTAAAATACCAAACTGGACGGGAAGMTTCCTTGCTGTGGAGTTAGTTTTGTTTAAAAATGGCAGAAGGGCTTTCTTCGTGTTTCAGGGTGATGGTTGTGGTTTTTATGCAGGGAACAAATCAAAGAACAGATAATTCTGGATGTCACCAAATCCTTTAAAAACTAGCCAAACAAAAACACATCCAAAGCCTTTTCATCTACTTAAGGAAAAGAATTAATTACTAACATTCTCTAGGTATTTTAAGGTGAATTGTTTGTTTGCTTAAGCTGTGGCTCTAGTATCTGATGAAAGATGTCATACGGAAAATCCTTCCAGCAATCTCAAATTATAGAAACTCATGTTTCATATTTGGATGTAAATTTGGGAAAAGAGCATTAATAGAGGCTTTTGTTCATTTACTCTAACCACTGGCTGAAGGACAGCTGGCCAAATCTCGTCTTTAAAGTGATCTGGATAATGTTGATTGGGAAATGGAAGAGTTAAACCAATTGATTTCACCAGCACTGTCCTTCAGTGGTGTCTGTCCTACCTTACATGAAACCAGTAAAGCAGAATCATACAATTTTTTATATTTTCTGGTTGAACAATAAASTTAACCTACAGAAGTAATTAATTCTTTCTAACCATCAATTTGAATTAAAAAGGACAATTACTTTTATGTTCCATTTTCTCTGATCTCTGTTTTGAATTTACAGTCACTTCTGAGGTTCTACCTTTCTGATCCTCAGTAGTGGTTTCATTAACTCTCTTTACTCTGGCATAATGTTCTTGAATGCTTCAATGTCAATTCCTCTGAAACAGTATGAAGATCCAAGCCTTCAGAAAAGAAAGAATTTGGAAGAAATAATCATCCCCTGTCTTGCAGGAATGGGAGGAAAAGAAGTATTGAAGATTCTTAGGCTTCTTTTAAGGAATTTCTGTCTAGAAAATTAATTATCTAATGAGCAATTGAAGGAAGTCACTTTCCACCTATTTATGGATTTTTTTTTGAGACATCAGAGAATATGGATAATGATGACAATTGATGCTGGATTTAATTGGGACTTGGGCTGCAAAGCCTTCCTAGGAGTTTGTTCWCCACTATGCTTAAGGAGAAGCTCCATTCATGCATTAAAAACTGATTAAGACAGAAAGGACAAAGAATAGGAAGAAATCATCAGTTTCTAAAGAGAAGACAGTCATGGGCAGGGGAGGTTGGGATCTGCATTGTTCAGCATACGTAGATGTGATCAGACAAGCGTGTAAATAGTGAGGGCACCATAGCCTTAATAATTTCTAAAGCCAGCTGCAAAAGGTGGGAGAAGCCATGACCCTGAATGACAAGCTGATGAAACAGCAAAATTACAAAAATTAATTGAAGTATGGAGTTCCTGTCATGTGAGAAGGGGCTGCATATGAGAGACTCACATTGGCCAAGAGCTATCTAAGAAGGGGGTCTGTGATAGGCTTGCACAATATGTTTATGTTTCTTTGGAATATGAGAAAGTACTGGTTCAGAACTTTGTGAATTTGTCATCGCTTGCACAGCTAGTGTAACCAATCATTTGCAACCACTGACACAGATAGCCTTTAAGCCATTAAATTTGTTGAAGCTTTTCCAGGCAAAGCCTGGCAAGAGGACTATTCTTGTCCCTCAATATTCAGAGCCTGACAGTATTAAGAAATAGGATATTTGGCTGCCTCTGTTCTTGTTTGACGTAGTACAATGGTTTGTATTACTATAGCTAAAGATAGAAATAAAACAGCATCGAGGAATTTCTTGAGAAAGCCAAGATTTCTAGATGTCAAAAATTATTCTGCATTTACTACTTTTTTTTTCCCCTTTAATCTGAGTATAGAAAGATTCAGAAATTGAGTGGGCTGCAATCTCTGGAAATCTGTTTCAATTGTTTCCRAAGTTTAACACTCCAAATGAAGAGACTTAAAGTTGCTTGGGCACAAAGGTTGTCATTGGAGGGGTAGGGTGTAGACATATGACAGCTTTGARGAGAACGGAACATAATGCTTCTCTGAGAATCTGTAGACATGCCACTCACAAAGGACCATATGTTGCATCTTTCACTCCTGCTGGTGAATTGCTGGTCACACATGAGTCACTTGAGATGGATTAACTGATAGTTTTTGAGGCAAAAAAAAAATGATACAGTGTAATGTTGCCAGAAAAAACTAAATCACCCCAGCACATTGAAATAGCTAATACAGCAGCATAGCAGAGATCAATTACAGTATGAAGTGAATTTTTGATAGTTTTGATAGAAAAACATTTTGGAAAGACAAATGGACAAGATAAGCTTGGCAAACACTGAGAATGGAAAATGGCATCTGAAAACAGAAAATACAGACATAAATTTTATAGCAGCTGTATCAGGGAGATGGAAAAGGCCTTCTAAGCCATGAATCTGGTGATGGAGAAGACAACACTCACCCATGTGCTCCTAGCTCTTGGAGGTTGCTTTTTAGTCTAATCGTCCTGTAGATGTTTAAATGTTCTTTCTGGCTCTATTCTGTTCCTTTTAATGAGATGTTTTCTCATTACTTAATGTGCAGTGAGAGCTCAGTCCAGAAGACAGGATACAGTTCAGTTTCCCCCTCAAAACCCTGACAGCACTCTTTTGTTTCTGTATCTTCTGTTATGTTAAGTTTCTTCCTTTCAGTGCTCAGTGGATGGTTTTGAAATGATGGAGCCCATGTGCACCCTTGGATGGATTAAGAACTGTCTGGACAGCCAGGTCCAGAGAGTGCCGGTGTGTGGTGCCACATCCAGCTGGGGACAGTCACCAGTGGGGTTCCCCAGGGCTCAGTGTTGGGCTCAGTCCTATTTAATATCTTTATTGATGATCCAATCATGAGCATTGAGGGCTCCCTCAATAAATTTGTGGATGACACTAAGTTGGGTGTGAGTTTTGATCTGCTGGAGGGAGAAAGGCCCTGCAGAGGAATCTGGACAGGCTGGAGGGACGGGCTGAGGCCAATGGTGAGATTCAACAAGCCCAAGCACCAGGTCCTGTCCTGGGGTCACAACAACCCCATGCACTGCTACAGGCTGAGGAGAAGGGCTGAGAAGGGCCCAATGGAAAAGGACCTGGGGCTGCTGGTCAAGAGCTGCTGAAAATGAGCCATGGTGTGTCCAGGTGGGCAGTGCCACCCTGGCCTGTATCAGCAATAKTGTSSCCAGCAGGAGCAGGGCAGTGGCTGTCCCYCTGTGCTGGGCACTGGTGAGGCCACGCCTCRAGTGCTGTGTCCAGTTCTGGGCCCTCAGTTCTGGAAGGACATTGAGGGGCTGGAGTGGATCCAGAGAAGGGCAGTGGAGCTGGGAGGGTCTGGAGGGTAAAAGCCCTGTGAGGAGCAGTTGGGGGAGCTGGRGATGTTCAGCCTGGAGCAAAGGAGGCTCAGGGTGACTTTATYACTCTCTAGARCTGCCTGACAGGAGCGTGGAGCCAGGTGAGGATCRGCCTYTCCTSCCAGGCAGCCAGTGGCAGGATGAGAGGACACRGCCTCAAACTGCACCAGGGGAGGTTCAGTTTGGACATCAGCTGGAATTGCTTCCCARAAAGGATTGTCCAGCATTGGAAGGGGCTGCCCAGGGAGKTGATGGAATCCCTTTCCCTGTAGGTGTTCAAGAAAGAGCTGGACATGGCACTTGGTGCTATGGCCAAGTTGACATGGTGCTGTTCAAAGGCTGGAATGGATGATCTCAGAGGTCTTTTCCAACCTCAGTGCTTCTGTGACTCATGGATGTTAGTGATGTATGCCCTTGGATGTCTCTGTGCTCAGCACAAATTCACTCTCCTCCTCAGGAGGCTGCAGTGGGCATGTGGAGCTGAGTTTTGCTGTAGTTGGTGCTTTGCTGAGCAGTCTTTGCAAAGCAGTGAAAAATGAGGAGTCCTGTGTGACCTAAATGAACTAGTGATTGCTAAAAATAGGGCAATGTGTAAAAAGACTAGTGTAAACTTAAATGTGGTGATTTTTAAAGGAGGAATGGAAAAGATGGCAGGAAATAATAGTAAAGGAACAGAATAGAGATGGACCCAAAGAAGGCAAGAGAGAGACAAAGAAAAAATGCCAGAGGAATAAGGATGATGAGAATGTGTCCCAGCATAACAAGGAAAAGTAGTTTTTGTTTTCTCTTGTCTTCCTTCATCCTACTTTTCATTCATTCAGCTTTTTTCCAAATTTTCTTCCTTTCTGTTTTGCATTCAGTTCCTATTCATTATCTGACAACATCCACTTACCAAATCCCTTACTCCAAAACCCAGCTCCAGAAAATGCAAAGGCATCTTTGCATTTCGTGCATGTGTCTTTTTATGGTTTAATAGAAGTTTCAGATCAGTTTAAAATTAGTGTTAGTGATGACTAGGGACAATAGATTCCAAAGATCATCAGATCACTTCCCTGGGGACTGAACACCTGACCTTTATCTTCAAAATAGAGAAAGCTGCCTCTTTTGAGGAGATAAAACCCCAGTTTTATATTTCAAATTGTTGGGAAGATCTCATCTGCAGTAGGGGTAATCTCTGCTTGAGATATACAGGTCTTGATTTGTGTGTGCAGGCTCAGACATCAGAGCTTCCAAAAAAATTACCTTCTCAGAGTAATTTCAGACTTTCCTAAATTTATTTAGTCATCTCTCTCCACATGTAAAATGCTATGTTGCTTAGTGAGCGTCTTTGGAATTTTTATCACCTTTCCAAACAAAAGATGTGATAATCATGGGTGAGAGGGAAGAAATAGAAGAAAATCTCCTCAGACTAGATAATAATGAAGATTATATCTCCAAAAACTAATAGGATTTCAGCTAAGAATCTGAATAAAATGTGATAAAAATAAAGTTTAAAAGGTAAGCTTTTCCACTGATTTCTAATGAGGTGTAAGAAACTTGTTCTTATAAAATGGGGTAAGTATTTTTGGTTCTGATGTTTCAAGCACCATCTTAGACATAAAAATGTTTTAACCTGCATCAAAATGCTGCAATAAAAATACAGTTCTTAAACATTTCACTTCCATGAATTATAATGATAAGTAAGAAATTCTAACTGAATTACTTATAGGTCACTTTACAGCTGCCACTTATCTTGCATTATTTACTAGATTGTGAGGTTAATAGTTCCTCAGCACTGTTTGAAATGGTGCCCTATTGCAGCAGTGTAGTTGGGGGAAATCTGCATTAAAGCCTGTAATACACACCTGTTTTAGGAAATGTGAAATAATTATGTTAAAATTATAAAAATATAATATAAAAATAGAATATAAAATATTATAATATAATATAATATAATATAATATAATATAATATAATATAATATAATATAATATAATATAATGCATAGCATGACATAGCACAGCAGTATCAGGACAAGGATAAAATCAGGACACATATTTTAATAACCTGCACAGTAGATTGTACTGCCTCAAGCTTAAATACCTGAAGCAGAAAACACCATTTTCATTTAAGTGAAAATATTTCATAGACCTTGAGTTTCCCTATAATTTAAATGTTCAAAAAAGAAACATTTCAGAGTTTTACCACCTAATTTTCTCCCTGACTATAATGTGAGGCTGGCAGCATTTCTATTCTCCTATTGTTCCTTTTCCTGTTTTTGTTCCCATTAAATTATTGGAGTGGACTGCTTATGTATTTATGTAATATGTCACACGAAGGGGGCTCATCTGGACTGTRATACTAAAAAATAAATCAAAATTACAAAACCAACCAATTTCTAAATGGCATACACTTAGATACCTCCAACTTCATATAAACCAATAAAGGAAGATTTTTAAAGAGATCTGTCTAGAATATTATTACCAGAGGCATGAAAGCAAGCACTTTTTTTGTTTGTTTGTGTGTATATCAAAGCATCCGGAGGTTTTGCTATGAAGTCAGAATTAAGCATAGCTTCAGTAAAATCAAGGCTCAAGTTGGGAGACAGGAGTGCAGCTTTGGCAGTAGGAGAATGTAGTTCTAAATGAAGATATATTTYAAACATTATCAGAGAGCTGATGGGAACAAAAGGCTAAAGAACTATGAATAGTTACTGTAGGTTAATCAATTTACCTACAGTATCTACTGTTATAAGCAACCTATTAAGGCTGTGAGACACATTATCCACCTTTTTCCAAATGCTTGTATCACTTATGGATGTGCTTACAGTCATTAGTAACAAGTACTGTTCATATTTGTTTATAAAAGCAGCTAGTRCTTAGTTTTTTATACATTTCCATGGCAATTATGACTTATTAATGCCTTATTAATCCCTTACCTTGTCTGATTTCAGATAAGTTGTGCTTTAAATTGAGAAGTCCCAGGCTAAGTCCTGGATTCTGCCTAAATTGCTGAAGAATTTGTAGTTTGTGACTGCAGGCAGGGTTTACAAAGATTAAAGGAAGTCTAGGTAACACTATTATTAAAGGCTTCAGCCATAGCACTCAGTTGCTACCAGAAGCAAAGCTGTAACATTGAAGTGTTACACAAAGACAGGAAATAGGAAAATAAATGATGGTGTAGGCAAACATTTATTGCAGACCAAGTGGATTAACTGACTTAGGGGGTGGAACTGTTGTAATATATTTTGTCAGTGTTTTGTTTTTTACAAAGCTTGAACTTGTTCATTGACTGCTTTGTCCGGCAAACTTCCCTATATTATTGAAAATATTTTTCCTTAAAATGTAAATATTGTTTCTCATTCAAATACCTTGTGTTATATATTCTAATTTCCAAGGGAGTTCTCTTGGGCTCATCTCTTCTAGTGTTACTTTTAAACTGGCCAAAATTTCAGTTAGTTTTCAGAGAGGCTSGGAAGGCTGAGAGGGCAGTTTGTTTTTTCTGCTTTGTTGGCAGAGCTGACTGCAGCTTCTGTTGGTGCTGGTTTGTATGTGTCTGAGTACTCGTCATTTTCACTGTTTCTATGGAGTACCAACTGATGGAAAGGAAGAAGTCATTCTGCCTTTTGGCAGGACAGTTGTCTGCCATCTCTCTTGAATACTGGGCCTTGCTTGAAATTTATTTAAAAATAACAACCCGAAGACCTAAGACAAATCATCTGCTTTTACTTCTCTTAAGATGTTGCARTGTACATTGGAGCTGTTGAAGAGTTTGAACACTCCATGTTTATGCTTCAGAGCAGTACGTCCWGGCACCTTGCTGGGCTTTCTGCACACTGGCAAACCCTGGTAGCACGATCAGTTCTGGAGCATGACTGCAGAGTGCAGTCAATCYGCAACATTTGATATTCTTGCTTTCATTGGATAAGTATTTAAAATAATTTTAGAATGTTAATTAGCACGTGCTTCATTGTTTCTAATACTGGATATGCTGGTTATATTTCTGTCTTGAAACTATCAAAAGAAAATGATCTCATATACTACGAAAGTCCCTATTTAATAGGAATGGAAAAGATTAATCATGTGCCTCCTCTCAAATCCCTGAGATTTCATATTGAGAGGAATTTGCCTTTTTAATGTGTTTTCAAAAAYAAGGTAAAATAAGAGGTAAAAAGAGGAAAGCAGCAGGGTATGTTGAACTAAATTGGGAGTTACTGATCCTGSCCCTGATACTGAAGCTAATTCTGGATGTTCTCGGATAGAGTGTGTCCCTACGGAGGTGGGGGAGGCGATGAACGGACGGATACGGGGCTCGCCGGTGCGGATGCGAGCAACCATTCGGTATTCCCAGCCCAGCCTCGGCGGGGAGCGGGCACGCCGAGAGGCTCAAAGCCAAACACATCGCAGTGCTGGGGGGTCGCTGGGAGCCGAGAGCTCCGCCGAGCCCAAGGCACGTCTCCGCTTTCAGCCYTCAGGCAGGCAAATGGACGCCTCTGGGTGCGAGCGGCGGCACCGGCGGCTGCCGCCTCTGCTTCTCCAGGCTGGGGATCCTTCGCAGCCAGCCCCGGGCACGGCAGGGAGGCAGGCAGGGAGGGAAGGAGGCAGGGAGGCAGGCAGGCAGGCAGGGAAGGAGGCAGAGAGGCAGAGAAGGAGGGAGGCGGCGGGCCGGCCCCAGCGCCGCTCGGTGCGGAGCGAGGAGCAGGTGGGTCCCGCCGCATCCCCGCCCCGCGGCCCCGCGCAGCGCCGCTGCCATTGGAGCCGGGCGCTGTCAGTCCCGGGCCAGCCCCGCTCCCCGGCAGGCTCTCCCGGCGCCCGGGCTCCACCGCGGCCGGTGGCGATGGGAAGCGGCGGCGCTGGGAACAAAGTTTGCCAGGCTCGGGCGCTGCGCTGCCCGCGTCCGTGATGCCCGGGGCGGGGGGCGGCGCCTGAGGGCAGCGGGCGGCCGGGCGGCTGGCACGCCTCGCTGTCTGCTCTCGGCACTGCCATCGCAAACTTTCGGCGATTTTCATGTACTCAAAGCCGGGATTCTAATTCTCAGCCCTCCCCGCCCCCACCTCTCCTTCTAGGTAGGCGACAAGTATTTTTTATTCTGTGGATCAGAGAACTTTTTGCATGGAAATGTGCTGACTTCGGAGTGGTCTCCGTTTCGGGGAAAGGGGGAAAAGGATTTATATTCATCGCAGCTTATTTTTGTTTTCTGGATCACAGGATTTCTGGAGCTATATGGAGGGATCTCAGGATGGTGTGCACCAGGAAAACCAAAACTTTAGTGTCCACTTGCGTGATTTTGAGTGGAATGACTAACATCGTCTGCCTGCTCTACGTGGGCTGGGTCACCAACTACATTGCCAGTGTTTATGTGAAAGTACAGGAGCCGATCTCAGAAAAAAAGTTAGAGGAAGACAAAGGGGACACTTTAAGGATTATAGAAAGGCTGGACCATTTGGAAAATGTCATCAAGCAGCACATCCAAGGTACCACCTCAGCCCCGCTTGCTCGCCCTCCTCTCCCCTCTCCGCCCGCCGCTCGCCGTGTGCAGCTCCATSCCCTCCCGCTGTGTGTGTGCTCTGCGTGCGTCTGTCGTGTCTGTCGTGTCTGTCGCGATCGGCGGAGCCATGGCMAGCCCGGAAGAGCCGGGGCTGCGCGGAGCGTGCGGGATGGCCGGGGGAGCCCTCCCGGAGCCCTCCCGGAGCCCGGCCGGGCAGCGGCGGAGCCGGGGGGCCCTGCGGGAGCCGCCCCCGCCCGCGGAGCCAGCCTCAGCTCCTGCTTTGCCTTCCCCGAGCAGGGCTCCGCCGGGGGGGCTCGGAGCCAAGACCCGCTCCCCATCTTGCTGTTTATTCATTTTTTTTTTTATTTTTAATTTCTCTCTGTTATTTTTCAAAACGGTTTGCTGCTAGTGGAATTCTTGTTCCCCTCCCTCTTTAAGCCTGACTCTGCTAATCCGTGCTGCCTCTGTGTTCCTTGGGATGATGAAGGTTTTCCCTTAGTGCCGCTGTAGTGCCGGAGCCTCTTGGGATTATAACTGGGGCGATCTCTCTTTATGTAATGCCTTTTAATTTGATCGCCTTTTAATGGATGCCCTGGGAGAAGGGTTGAGGTGGGGAGGCACTGGGAGAGAATATGATTATTTCCTGCGAGTTTGCCATTTGACATGATTTATGCTTTACTGGGGGATCTTTAGTGTCCTCTTTTCTACTTTCATCATCTGCATGGCATCACAGCGTCACTCTCCCAGCCTGCCAAGTGAATTCGATGGTGAGGAGGCTTGGGGGTAGGTGAGAACCTGTACAAAATCTAGAGGAACCATCTTTCCCTACTTCTGCATAACCTCCACTGAATACTCAAACCCCAGTTCTAGTCTCTCCTAAAGCTGAAGAAGAAGGGTAGACCATGTATGAAGGACACCTATCGCCTGTGCAAAAAGCCTTGCTCCCTTCCAAGCAGCTTTGACCAACTGGTCTTCTGGGAATATGAAGCAAATGGAGTGAGCAGGGTGGGCAGCCCCATGTGTGCCGGGCTTCCCTGCCTGTCAATACACATAACTTTGCAGTGCTGTTATAGCCCAGCTTCTTTGATACTGACTTGTGTTAATATCTTTCTTGATATTGACTTGTGTTAATATCTTTCTAAATATGGCGTATCATCATTCATTTTGTATGTGCGCTCATTTCTCAGTCTTATCATCTTGCTCAAAGGAGTAAAATGCTGGTTTTTATAATTTTTTCCCCTTTCTTCTCTGGAGAATGGGTTATAGCAGCTTCTTCAAGTTTTAAGTTCTATSATACAGTCCTTAAGTTTTTCTTGATTCCTGAAATGGATTTTTAAAAGCAAATGTATTCTTGTCTGTGTGCCAGTGGAGTGCACTGTGGAAGCACATATAAAAGGCAGGGATTTTCCAAAAGGCTCTGGCTAAGAATGAGAGACACAAAGTTGACTTCCCTTATGAGGCTGGAGCAAAACTGCTTCAGGTTTGTTGATGTGAACCTCAAACAGCCTTGTTTATTTTCAAGGAAACTAACTGTTTCAAACCATTTTGGAGCCTTTGGTCACCAGTTCTTAGAGTAGTAGAGAAAAGGTTGAGAAAAGGTTCACTTAAATCAGGGGAGAGTATAGCATGGATTAGAGCATAAGCTTTTTTTTTTGGTGACTATCCATAAGCCAAACCAGATGGTTTTTTTCCTCAAATAATGCCTCTTTTAAAGTTGAAGAGGGTCTTTCTAAATTAACKAAGTGAACAGTTTGGTGATAAGTACTAAAATATTAGGGTATTAAAATAAAAGCTTTACAAGCTTCTCATGCCTTATTGAAACTACTTGGTCTTTAAGATAAATAAATGAATAAAATAAAAAATCACAGATCCTTAGCTCAAARTGGATTTTCTGTACTTTCATTTGCCAAATAATTATAACTGAGGTTCTCACAGGAATTCCTGTGGCAGATACTGCAGAATAGAGTCTTATTTTAATCAGATTTTTTCAGAACTGTGAGATACTGTGAATTCTGGGTCGTGGTGCAAAACTCACTGAAGTTATTGAAAGAAATATACCAAGCTTGACTGGGTTTGATTTGAACTTGAAGGCCAGCTTTAAGAAATTATAGGTTTGAGAGTTGTTGCCAGAAATTGAGTAAACCAGCTGCTGTAATAGTTCTAGACATGGTTATAAGGGTTTTCTGTAGTTWGCTATTAAACTTTTCCTTGGACCACTTCTTTTTTGTGTCAGACAGAGATCTCAATAGCTCAGATGTTCTGCAATGCTAAACAGGCATGGAGTTAGCACAGGTAATAGAATTACATTCCATAGGATATCCTGCAAATGCCAGAGAGCTTTAGCTGCTGCATTTTACACGTGGGGTTACACTAATATTTCATTTTAATTTGCTTTCTGATTGTTTGATTAGATGCYATCTGGGAATTCCTTTAGCCTATAAATTGCAATCTTGTCATATTTTATCAAATGTCTTGGAAATGAGAAGAAATAAGATATGCCTTCATATAGAACCCTTTTTAAGGTATATATTTTAAAAAGACATTTTCATAGCAAGAAAAGTATCAGACTGAAAAGAGATTTCCAGATAAGAGAGGTTCAGAGGGAATCAAAGCTGGTTTGCCTGGTGTTTGGAAGGAACGGTATGGACAGRGAAATCCCAGGCTACAGAAGGAAGCTTGTGGAGCTAAAGCTCCATGCTGAAACTTGAGCTGCCTGAAATCTGGGAATCCTGAGTTCCTGGCTGRTGGCCAGACTCAGCTCACAAGATGGTTTTGGTCAAGTGACTTTACCTTTTTGCAGTGATGGCGACCTGCAGGATTTTCTGTGGCAGTGTGTTGTGGGATTGTGGTGTTAATCACGTCTGAAGGCTCCACAACCAATCCCAAGGAGATTCTCTTTCCCCCCAGCCCAGCTCTTCAGTAGGAGGCATATGCTCCATGCTAGCAGGCAGCCCACTGAGAGAAACTTCTAGTTCCCACCTCCTTTGGAGGTTGCAGACAGGATGGTGACTTTTTCAAGATAATTTGTGTGTATGTGTTTATGTGTATGAAAGAAACTGAGGAAAGGACCAGATGGGTAGCTTGATGCAAAATGCAGCCCTTTTCATGCCTGACRGAGGTCTGTGGCACATGGACTGTGTAGTAGCACTGAGCTCTATTCCCAGAAAGTATACCTTAGAGGGCTGAGGTTAACAAGTGTTAAATGGGGTAGAAAAACTGTGTTCTGTTGAGTTCACAAACACCAAAGTGGCTCAAGAAACCCCAGACACACTCAGGTTATTAAAATCAATACGAGAGTGCTTCAGACAGATCACAACATATCCTTCATCTTAATAATGCATCATGCATTAGCTCTGACACCAACTCGCCCTAAATCATATGTGCMGTTGGAAGATCAGGGGAGTGGGCAGGCTGCTCTTAATCTGATACTTAGGTTGTATCAGTAACAAAGTGAAAAACGCCAGCCAGAAGGGAGAAATGTGTCMTTTTCTGCAGCCTCACTTTAGGCCATCATAGTTCATAGTTTAATTTTCCTTGAAAAACTAAGCTATGATTAAACCCGTATCACTCAAAACACCACTGCACGTCATCCTGTCTTATTACTCAATGTCATTTTAGTATTTTTCAGTCTTCCTAGTTTTAATCAGATGTGATTAGTATTTGTTGTGGAATTATCTTAAAAGATTATAGTCTATGAAATCTATGACATGAAGTTGCTTCCTTGCCCTCACCCATTCTTCCTCCCAACCCCTTGGACCTAAGCATATTTACCAAACAGTTAAGACAGAGGCTGGATCTAAATTGAAGCTGTAACACACAGTTCATTTCTGCACTAGCTGAATTTTTGAGGTTGATGGATGGTTACTAAGATGTCTGTGTCCTAGTAGGACTTTGGTCCTCCATCCTTGCAAGCTGCTGCGTCTGTTCTTATCAGTGGAATATGAGGCACTGTGTGGACTTGGGAAAATTTGTGAGAGAAGAGCTGTTTACATTGTCTTTCATTCTGCTGCTTAGAATGATTTGCTGTGTGGATTTACTTGAGCTAATATTAGCTATCCCACAGTTGGACATCAGATCACTGTCTGTGGTCAGCTGGGCGAGGGAGAGGTCTCCAGTGTGGGATTCACTCTTGTCCCTGTGTCAGGTGTTAGGGTGAAATGATTTGCTCTCAGAAACTGTGTATTTTGACCTTGGGGACTAGGTCAACCCACATTCTTAATTTTAGCYTGGGAAAATTTGAGTAAGTAAATGTCATATTTCTTATCTACCCTTTATTTCTTGATCTCAAACACAAAGTAGGATGCCTTCTGTCTTTTGCAGCCTGGCTAACTAACTCTAGCTGAGTTCCATAAACTCAGGATTCAAATGGCCACTCCACCATGTCTCTCACTCCTGAGGTACTTCCCTTTTGGGAATAATTAATGGCTAAATCCCCTCAGCTTATTTCCCTCAAGCTCAAAAGCAATTAGGCATGTTTATCACTCGTTGCAGCATATTTATTCTTCTGAGAAACAAATGAGCAGCAGGCAGCAGCCCTGGGAACACTCAGCTCTTGCTCCACTGCAGAGGGCTCTGTATTCCCTGTCTCTGAACAAGCACAGAGATCTGCTGTCCCAATGCAGTTAATTGCAATGGAAGCATACTTGCATATGTAAGAGAGACAGGATTAATCCCATTATTTTTCCTCTTTAGACTGTGACTTCTCAAGTCATTCTAGATGGCTGCATGTCAGTGCAGATTAATTGGGATTTAACTTTCATGTTCTTCCACGCTTAGGGATGAGCACACTAAAGAAACCTTAATTTAGTTATTTCAGCTGGAAGACTTAATTTGCTGTAAATTTTCAAGCAACACTGGAGGTGTAGGTATTTCAAGGACAATCTACTGAAGACTTAATATTGTTGATTCTGTTGACTACACCTTGATAGTATATTATTGCCATTATTAAAATTAACTTTTTTGTGCTTTGAATATCTTTAGCTCCCTTCTAATTATATTCTTGCCAGTTCTTCCCCCGAGGATTTATGTCACTGGGGTTAGGATACAGTGGGCAAAACTGAGGAGTGCTAGTTTGGCCTTATTAAGGCAACTGGATTTCATTGCTGGATATCGAATGATTGTTTTTTTCAGAATGAAGTTTCTTTTTTAAAATATATTTTCCTGATTGTCATCTAGGTTGCTCTGTTTCTTGAGGTTTATACAATGGGAATGGCATGGCAGGTTTGACGATTGTTTCTTTTGACAGAAACAAGGAAAGTTTTATTTGGCCACAGAGTGAGAGTGAACGATAGCTTTGTAGTTGGGAAGGGAATTGACCTGAATTCCTTTTCCTTCAATCCTGACAATTTCTGTAGTTCATGTGAAAGAAATCTTCAACAAAAGGTTAAAAAAATTAGTCAGGAGTGGAGCTGTGACTTCCATGTCCTCCACAAATTCCCTCATTGCTAAGCTTGAAAAGTTTGCATTTTTCTCTGAAAAAGATAATTTTTGTTGACATTTGTTATCTCTGCATARTGTCATACCCTTTGTGGAAGGAGGGGGGTTTTTAGTGTAGTGCTTTAGCAGAGGATGGGCTGAGCAGGGATGGAGAGAGCTGCTCTGCTCCAGGCTCTGCACTCAGAGCTTCATTTGTGCCACTCTGGTGTCACTTAGGGCTGTGTTGCTCAGGTTGGCACAAGCAGCCTGCAGCTGTGCAGGGGTTCCAGCTGAGGTCTTTCCTGCCAGCTTGTTGTGCCCACTTCAGTACTGGTGTGTAGGGAGACACAGTATGGGTAAATGAAGGTAATGTAGAATGTAGTCTTAGCCCCCAATGAGTTGCAGCTGAACCCTATTATGAAAGATTAGGAGCAGGCTGGATGATAACAGGCAACACCTGTAACCAGTAAGAACTGGTGGTACAAAAGAAGAGACAGAGAAGTCAGATGGCTGCTGCAGGGTCCAAGAACAGTCAGTGCTGAGAGGAGCTGCCTGCGAGAGCCATTGAGGAGGTATGAAACTCTAGCACTATGCTTGCACCATAATGATAATAGAACTGTTGTAATATATAAGAGAACAAATGGTGACCCTGATGTGATTTGGGACCTGTGGATTTAAATACTAAACTATATGACTGGTGTGATTCGGGATGTGATTCAGGAAGTGACCTTGTGGTTTGGAAAAAAGGACTTGACTACTAAACTGTATTGCCCYGTGGATTCGGGATTAATAGCCATATTACCCCATGGATTTGGGGGAGCTGGATTTGACCACATAACCCTGTGGATTCGGGGAAGCAGGATTGGAGGACTAAACTATTGGCAAAATGTATCAATTACAGCTATTGGTGTCTGTTGAATATGAGCGTAAAAGACCTTAAAGATAAGTGCTTTGTAAAAAGCTATAGAACTGAACTAGCATTTTGAAWTAGATATATCTGTACTATAATATGCCATTTGAACCTTTTTATAACTCATAGTTCTAAATGAAATTTATAAATATGTCATAATGTTAATTTATTTGACTATGTACTTCTGGAAAAGCTGCAACTCTSTGGTTAAAAGAAAAAGGGGGAATTGTAGGGGGACACAGTATGGGTAAATAAAAGTAATGTAGAATGTAGTCTTAGCCCCCAATGAGTTGCAGCTGAACCCTATTATGAAAGATTAGGAGCAGCTGAACCCTATTACTAAAGATTAGGAGGAGGCTGGATGACAACAGGCAACACCTGTAACCAATAAGAACTAGTCGTACAAAAGAAGAGACAGAGAAGTCATATGGCTGCTGCAAGGTCCAAGAACAGTCAGTGCTTAGAGGAGCTGCCTGCAAGAAACATTGAGGAGGTATGAAACTCTGGCACTATGCTTGCACCATAATGATAATAGAACTGTTGTAATATATAAGACAACACTAATGAGTRATTTTTATCTGTATGACCAGAATAGAGGTAAATACATCTGAAAAGAAACATAAAGCAAGACCTACACACAGCTGCTGGGAATTGTGTGTAGTGTGTGAGATCAGCTTGGTGCTGGACTCTCACTCTCTGGCATCACATTAGGCAGTTTTTGCCTGTCTCCACCCAACATTGCTCCATTGCCTGTGACAAGACGTAGAAGCAGTTTACTTTAATTCTTCCTTCCACAGAAAGGTCTTGTCATCAATGTTACCCTGTGTGTTAGTGTGGGGTGTGGTGGGATAAGCTGATGTTATCTATTTGAGTGTTAGTGACGTGTTGTATAAAGAAAATCTATGGTGATTTAAAAAAGCAAATATTGGGCTCAAATCTTGAGACAGCAGTGGCAGTTTGAAGATGGCTTAGCTGCCTCCTGAGGGTGATGAAGGATCCTTGTTTGTCTTTGGAACAGCCCAGGACCTTGATTCTCAGCTATTAATACATTATGGAATGTGGGAAGGGACACAATGGGACATGAATCCTCTGTAGCTGGTTAATGGCTGTTCTCATTGCATGCAGCAATAAGATTATGTTGTCAGCCACAACTGGCCTGGAGATTGGAGACTGGGCTCTGTGGTGTCTTGGGATTGTCCCYGAGTCCAGAGCAGTGAGGGAATTTACTGGTCCACAATTAACCTAATTAATGAAGTTTAATTTCTGACTAGTGCAAAAGTGACAACTAACTTCACATTGTGAAAACTAACTTCATTCTTCTGAGGTAAATCCTTTTTTATTGATCTGCTGTGTTATTTTCCATTTAACTATCTCCAGAGGTATTTTTCTGTGCTGCCCTTGGCCTTGCAGTGCTAGCTATAGCCTCTTTAGGAACTTCTGGGCTCCTTCCATTTAGGAATTTGATAAACAGTTCACTAGCAAGCTGCTGGATTAGTGTGGACAGATACTCTGCATAGACACTGAGATTCTCAGGTACATGAAGCTTAATGCTTTGACTTCCTGGTGCTGTTATATATACCTAAATCTATTCTATGGTTGTRCAGTGCAGATGTATTCTCTGTGAAACAACATTTTGTTTCTGTTTTCTACACTGTTTTTCTCTGCTCAACTGCTGTTTTGTACTTAGGGTTCTGTTTTTAATATGATATCCTCAGTTTTCTGAGGGAAAGGCAGAGATGTTTAGGAGCTGCAAACCTGATGGTTGTTATTACAGTTCTCCAGTGTCTCCTTTGCTTGGCTTTGAAAATTAACAAATGAGAATATTCTGATTTCTGTTTTAGAATATGAAGGTGGAAGGTCCCAGCTGCTACCTTGAAGTGCTCTGTCTTTAAAATGCCAATGTGTCTTCTCAAGTCTGTGAGGGATTCTCACTATATTTGCTACTTCAGTTGTGTTTTAAAGACATGAGATTTTAAAAATGTATTATTTCTATGACGACAAGGCTGGCAGGAATCCCAGCTGTCCTGTGATCAGTGCYATGGGGATGTATAGTGGAAGCCCTGACTTGGAGCCTTCATCCCTATRGAGGAGGCCTGCAGGAGCAGGGCAGAGGAGGGGGATAGAGAGAACTGCTGTGGCCCCACTTTTACAGACTGTTGGTGGCAGATTTGACTGCTGGAGCTGCTCAGAAGAATCAGACACAAGGTCCCTTCTTCCCCCCAGAAAAGATGCTGAGGTGTGCTGCACTGGCCACATCTGCCAGAGACACAAATTTGAGGCTGACATGAACCCTGAAGTATGAGCTTAGATAACTCTCCCAACATGCAGGTTTTAATTAGCCCATCTTAAATACCACACAACTGCCTAAATCTCTGCTTGTATGCTGAGAATTCAGGAATTCAGTGACCTGGTGTTAGTAATGTCAGTAGGAGTGTGGAAATCCTGTTGCAGTTTTGGTTTTGGCATTTCCTATCTCGTAAATCAAGCCCCATATTTTAAATGTGAATGTTTGAATTTTCCTTTTATTAGAGCTGTCACAGGTGATCTCTGAGAAAATAGGATTTCTATAAGCAGCTTTCTGAAGAGTCTAAGAAAAAGACATTATTTCTGTGGGTTTTTTCCTTCATAGATAAATGATCATTCCAGCCTTCATTTTAGGGAGATAATACAGATTTTTAGACTGTGTTTCTTGCTCATATGTAATCTGAATCTAGCTAAAGATCTCTTTAATGAATCATCCAACTAATGCAGAGAATTACCTGTCCCTGCTTTCATGGTGGATTCAAATTGCTTTGAAGCTTTTCCTTTTGCATCAAGTCATGACTTGCTAGAGGCTTTGCAAGAAGATTTGGCATGCTGGAGGTAAAAGTAAAACTTGTCAGATAAACTTTTCAAGCACTGCAGACGCAGCGAGTCTGTACTCATCCATTCCAGGATTATCATTGCATTGAAATTGTGGTTGGAGAAAACATCTTCTGGGATGTCTCTGTGCACAGAATAAAAAGGGCTTGCAGAACTGAGCACAGAACCATTTTAAAAATAACTAAAATAACTTTGTTCTGTGTATTTGTCTTTCTCTGAGGTATTTGTAATTTTACCAGCTGTATATGGAATGATCATATTATGCCAGACTTTTCCTCTTCTACTTGTGCTAACAGGAATATTTTAAGTTGCTCAAGTGAAGGGTGTGGGAGCTGTGTGCTGTAATTTCTGTGGAATTTCTGATTAGAAGATGTGTTCACATTTAACAGTTTGGAGGACAAGGAGGGTCAAGGGGGAGAAAAGTACAGCAAAAGCTACAGGCTGCACAAGGATACCTGAATGTTTTATCCTTTTTTGGTTGATGTGAAATTGCAGTTATTGAGTAGAAACTCTGGATTCTCCACTGGTTTTATTGAAAGTGGTGAAACTAGTGCTAGTGAGTTTCCATGGAGTGGAAAGAAGTGATGCACCATTTTTGATTCTCTTCTGAAAGCCTTTTGCTTTCCTGCTGCTCTCAAAACCAATTTCTCATCTAGTGGATTGCTAAAAATATTTTCTTGTTAATTAACCCCAAATTTCTAAAAATGGAAGACTTAAATCTATTTGCTTTAGATTATATGGATCTTACAAAAGATGTGTAGCGCCTTTAATGAAGTAAGAACTTTTTTTGCATACAGCCAGACTATCGTAAGCAAAATACTTGGCCTGGAACCAAAATTGTGGTGCTGTTGATCTTAAATATTATGATTGTGTGTTGTTGTTTTGATCCTGCTTTTTCAGAGTTAGAACTCTGTGACTTTACAACATGATGTCAGCCATAAAGGATTCTGACATCATTAAACTTAGATGTAACAGAATGAGGTATTTCAGCTAATGTTTTCACGTGGCTGTAAAGCTGTACAAGTTTAAAATGAATGTAAAACTGTTAGACATAAACCAAACAAACCCACAATAGAAAAACCCAAACACAAGTTCCAAAGGGATGTGTAAACTGAAACACAATGCCAAGATTGCCAGTGAATTTAGGCGCTGAAAGCAGCAAGACTGGAAAAAACTGGAACAAAATGACAACACAAGGCTTATATTTGGATGCATATCATTCCCACTTGCTCCCATTGTAACAAAAATGCTTTTGGTATAGAAATATTTGAATCTCATTGGTTCATTTTTATGCTTCCTATCAGTGCAATTYTGTCAACCCACATGAGTTTTCAGCACAGCTTATGTCTTTCTTACATAAAAAGACAAAATTTGTTTAAAGCACCTTYACAGTGCTGATTYTATTGCTCTCATTTAAATAYTGAGAAGTAATTTTGCATGTACATKAATATGGAAATATTAARTATCTAAAATATTTTCTATATTATATCTCTCWCTGAAAATATGGTTGAGCTAAGGGTCCATATGTCTTGTCTGGAAGGTGGGAAGGGGCTCCACTATTGCCTGACAGGGGCTTACATGAAAGAGTGTGTGAATGGTAGTGCAAGCACCAAAGTGTGAAAAATGCCARTCACTTGTTTTTAAAATTTTAAATGTTTAATAGTAATAAAATGGTTATAAAAATAGCAATATAATTAGAGTAATAATAATTTGGACAGTTTGGATTAGGACAACATGAGACAATAAAAACAAAGAGTTAYRGACAGKCCAGGTRMCTTTTTCTGGGCAGCACAAGCCCGAAAAAGGACCCACGTTAACAGAGGATTAACCCTTAAAAGCAACAGCCTGTTGCATATTCATACACCTCATACATGATGCATMAATTCCATTCAAACACAGGATTCTGKCTGGTCAGTGTCAGCTTCTTCCTCTGAATCCTGACAGTGTCTTCAGGRCTGAGCAAGGCGGGAAGAAGTTCATTTCTTCTGAAAATGGAGCAATAAATTCTCTTTCTCTGAAAGATCTGGGTGTCCTGTGGCTGCTATCTCAGTGTGAGTCCTCTCTCTAAAAAAGTATTTTACGTAGCATAGTTTCAATTTTAACATTATGTTATAACATTATGTTATTCTCTTAAGTAGTGGGTTAAATATAGTTTTATGTTATAACCTAAAACTATATTTAACCCACTACTTAAGAGAATTAATACAGCATAACTTTCTAACACAACACATAATATTCATTTTAGTATTTGCAAAAAGCCAATCATARAATATGCATTTTTCACAAAAGCAAGAGCTTGGTTAGAGCACATGTGAGTGTGTTTGCAAAATMTCTGTGTGGCAGCAGCAGGCTCCTGCAGCCTGGCAGTGCAGAGGATGGAAGTATTGCCTGGAGAGTGTTGGAACCAGGTTTCCAGACAGATCCCAGTGCTCTCTGCAGTAACTGAGTGCTAGCTGGTGGCTTGGCTGATCTCTGCCCATTTTGCCTCTTTCCTGGCTGACTGCAGGTGCAGGTGGAATACTGGGCCCCAGGGGCAATGGGGAACCACACCACTGATTTCTTSTTCAAAGAAGTAAGCAGAGGTAAAGCTTTGTATGTGGGCACTGCCAGCTCTTGAGGGTAGGTTTTTAATTGCTCAGCCCTGGATCCATTTTTTCTTAATTAAGCTGCTGTTGGTGAATTTCTAAATTTATGACAGGGTAAAACACCTTGTTAAGAGGAAACATGGAGATTGGAAAACATGTAAAAGGAAATTCAGTGTTGTAATGTGGAAAACATTCCTCAGCTTCTTGCAGTAACAACTTGTCAATATATTTTTGTCTGCTTGACGATAGGTAGGAAATGCCTTTGATTTTGTAAAATAGCTTGTAATTTCTCAACATTTTTGATTCTATTGATTAAAGCTTTTCTGCCTGCCTAGAGACATTAAATAGCAAACCATCTGCTAAAAGTGAATTGGCAACGTTCCTGAAAATTAACATTTAAAAAAAAGTTTAGTCTGAATATATTTCAAAGACTGTTTCTATTTGTGTTCTGAGATGAAGAGGAAAACAAAAGCTTCTGTTATAGTCTGGTGAAAGGTTGCAATACCTGGTGAAATACCAATATTGTCTTCGCACTATGGGGAGAGAGATGTTGTCTGGCAAAAAGGCAGAGAGGTAYGAGGAGATATGGTGCAAAAGTGTAATTACAACCCCTGTCCCACGTGGCTGTGTGTTCACCACGTGTATCCCTTTTCTMGGGACTGATGGATAAGCAGCCACTCAGCCCAAAGCACCCTGTGTGTGCCTGTCAGCAGGGAAATAAATACCCTAACTGCAGTCACTAACTCCACGGGGTAAGTGCAGGTTACAGAGCAATCCCCAAGCCCCAGGTGTTGCTAAAATACTGAGGTGGTAAATACAAAACTGGGGTGATCATGGAGAGTTATATTTTTTTGGATTACGCTGAGTTCTACTCAGCAGTGATTTTCTGATTCCTGTTTCTCACAAAGGTCCTTGTGTGAGCAGCTTTTGGGCTGTGAGTGGCTGTCCTGAAGTTCAGAGCAGAATGCTTACGGGAACAAGAGCTCTCAGMGTGTTTGAAGTGTTGGGTCAGCCACAGGGAATGTTTCTTGGCAGGTTAAGACAAAAACCTTGTGCGTTTAACCTGGCTTTTGCCAGGTAAGAATGCCATGTAACTTCCTTAAAAATTTATCTGTTCAGGGAAAGAAGGAGCAGAGGGAAGGAATTATTCAATGTGCTCTTCGTGCTGGCACAGATTCAGTGGAAGATAATTGTGGGTATTTGTTTCTCCAGCAATTGGATTATCATTTCTAGCTGTCCAGTTAAGACCAATTTTAAGGAGTAWAGTCATCTCTGAAGGCACTGTGCATTTACACCCTTTCTGTTACTAAAAGAAAGATACAAGGTTTTTCTTTGAAAGTGAGAACAAGGAAGTCGTGGGTATGACTGTTCTGTCATAAGATTTTTTCCTTACCTTTAAAACCTTAAGATATCAATAGATACTAAATAATTTTTTAGATTGCATTCTTCCCACAGAAAGAATGTAACAGAGAGCCTCTGGATTGTGTTCTTAGTGTGATTGYACTCAAAGTTGTGGCATTCACATTCTCTGAAAAAATCCCTTTGCCCAGGGTTTTTCTCCTGGGAAGCTGAGAAGCCTCAGAGAAAAAGGAAAACAGTAATTATCTGATTTGCTTCCCCTGTGTTGTGCTCACATGTGGAATGTGTTTGGAGATTTCACCCACAGGTGATTGCTTCATTGGATTTCTGGTGTGTTTTGACTCAATGGCCAATTGGGGCCAAGCTGTGTCAGGGCTCTGGAAAGAGTCACAAATTTTCATTATTAGCTTTTTACCCTTCTGTAAGTATCCTTTCTGTATTCTTTAGTATYGTTTAGTATAATATTCTTTAATATAATGTAGTATCATAAAATAATAAATTAGCCTTCTGAGAACATGGAGCCAGATTCATCATTCCTCCCTTCATTGGGGCTCCCTGCATGTACAATACAAAGTCCTTGCTCTAAAATCTTATCTCTGTTGGACTCCCATAAATTGCTGTCATGGGCATGCTGCAGTAGCTCATAGATATCAGGCTCTGTGGGGCTGGGGAGGGAGCAGAATGGTCTGTCAGAGCAGTATGAAAAGCAGGGACTCGCTCTCTCTGTCCCCTCTGCTGCCCCAGAAYTGTGCCCTGCATTACCCACAGGCCGCGCTGGGTTCATGTTTGTTCCCCTTGCCTCACATCTGTGGAGTTGCTCTTTTCTGTATCACCATGTAAGCCCTGCGTCTGAAGCATGAACATGGGCAAGGGAAAGAAGAATCAAAGGATTCACTAGCATAAAAGATAATGTAATTATTATAGGAGTGACATAAATACTCTGTCAAATTCCAGGCAGTGGCAAATATGAACCAATGTGTTCCCTGTCTGTTTTTAAGGCTTGTGCTGAGCTGGCAGCCAGGCTGTTCCTGTGTGTCACTGAGTGCCATGGCCCTGTCTGGCTGTTTTTACTGAGAACGTGGTGCAGAGAATGGGAGGGGTTTAGCCACAATGGCAGCTTGTCACAGTGAGAGGGRTGACAGGAAAAAAATGATAAAACAACAGCGTAGGATGTAGCAGTTTAGCTTTGCTACATTCAGCTAAGAAAAAAGCATAATTTTAGTTTAAAAAATATTTTAATGTATCTGTTTTGTTCTCTCTTCAGTGTTTATGCTACACATTGATTAAGAGTGACTTTGAATTTGCTTTTCTGCTGTTTGATGAGAACAGATGTTACTTTTCCCCAACTTCTTGACACCTGTAACTGTCAAAATTCCCCATGCTCATTTAATTATCATCCAACAAGAAGGATTTATTCAAGCAATTTACCTAGAAGGGCCAATTCAAAACAAGATCCCTTTCACTGCTATTAAAATAAGCTCAAGAAGTCCTGTTTATATCATTCATTGGAATTGTTAGCTCTTTTAGATKAAAAAAATTTTAAAAATGCAATTTTATGAAGTCACCTAAGACAGCAGCAATAACRCTGGGAGTAGAAAGCCCAACCTGAAGGAATTTACACATTCACATTTCCCATCTTTCAGTTCCAGTATTTTAAAGGGAAGTCTTGCACCCCCCCTTAAGTGGACAAACATAATTTCCCTGCAGGTAACTGTTGTTACTGATACTTGAGACCTGAGCATAGTGTKTTAGCCACATTCCTTTTCCCAGCACTGAGAGGATGTGTTTTCAAGTCGTCTCATGTCTGGCAATGCTTTTGTTTTAGCTTGCCTTTGCAGCTCCAAACCCAAAATGTGAACTAAAATGGATTGACAGGAGATAGGGAGGAGGTTGCAGTCATGCAATTAGAATTTGGTTGAAAATGTAAATAGTTTAARCCACTTCAGCAATGCCATGTGGCAGGATGTGCTTAAGGCCCAGTGCAGAGCATGATGAGATGTTTTCCCCTTTCCTTTTTTTTCCCCTGTTAGTTAACTTAATTAATATCTTGTGTTTTCTAGGAGTTGTTTCCTGCCCCTCCCATTATTACCCTGTTATTTAAATCTTGTGCACCTGTGTTGTAATAACTTAGGAGATTTCAGTTGGTGGACTTTGGGAACTTGCAGATAAAAGTAGCAAGGAAAAGATAAGTTTGACCATGGGATGTGTGTTACAAATGTGCAGGGGCTCCCATGCTGCCTATCTCTTTGAAAGAGATTTTTGAAAAATAAGTTACTGCTGAAAAGGTCTTTGCTAACTCTGTAAGCAGCCAAATTTCAGTGAGTACTTATAGTGCAAAATAGCATAAAGGGGAATGAAAATTCATTTTYCTCTAGCAACTTGATCCACTTTACTAAAAAGCCACAGAAGGTAAGGTTAGTCTCCTTCTGTTCTTGTTACAACTTGTTTTCCAGAAATGTGGAAGCAGCCAGTTGGCCARCATGCTTCCTTTCTGCTTTCTCAAGAATGCTCTTCTCTGACTACCTCAGCTGTATATCCCCATATAGAATTGTGAGAAGGGCTCCAGGGTCTGAATGCAAGTTATTTCCAGTTGTTCAGTGTGGGCATCTTCTTGAATGACTTTGTTTGTTGATATATACATTTTAAATTGGCTCTTGATTGCTGTGACATGGTTTAGGCACCACCTCTTACCTGACACAAAAAGTGCAGTCAGATCATTAGTGTGAGTAAAAACCTTAAAATTAGAAATGATGACAAAACACACAGCTGTCAGAGAAGCAGAATTTCAGTAAAATGTTTTTAAAAAACTTGTAAGTCCCATTTCTATAGGTCTCTTAGATAGATTTTGAATTTTTTTTCTGTAAGTTACTTTGAAGCCTCCAGTGCTTAATCTCCTTTAGTGTGTATTACCTTTCCAAGAAAAAAAATTAAATTGCTTGAGGCATACCTGAGAATTTTCCCACAGGGAACTGGAGGTAAAACACCAGCTAATAGAAATTCTGAGGAATTCACCCAATACATTTTAGTTATTATGTAATTGCTTAAAATTATTACCAGTAATGTTGGCATTAAAAGGAGGAATCAGATACCTGCTGGGTTATCTCRTAAGCTTTCTGGTTTTTATTTCTGAATCTGAATTATTAAGAAAGTAATCTGTCYACCTTTCTAGTAGCTTTGGAACCTAGCAGTCAAATAATCCGAGGTTAAAAATCTTGGAAATAACTATATCCTTATCATTCTCCTCCAGCTAATAGAGGGAGACACTGTAGGTACTCTCTTGTGCCAGTTGAAAAGCTGCCTTTATTAATATTCACTGTCRGACAATGTGCATGGGAAAGGACACTCACCTGTTCCCAGTAATTTCCTGAACATTGCAAAATTTTCAAAAGTGCTTTCATTAACCCCAAAACTAAGTCCAAAGGAAAACTGGCATTATCTGCTCTTGTTCTCAGTTATCTGATTTATTTAATCATGTCCCAGGTCWTTCCTAAGCTTTTGGGAAGAATTTCTGAGCAGAAATGGGGCTATTTGTTCTAAGATGACTGCCAGGTCCTGGTCTGTGCTGTGTTTCCTTTTCCATCATTGAAACTGAATCCTGATTGCAGATGGATGAGAAACTGGGGCACAGCAAAATTAGCAGCAGTATTAGTAAATGAGACAAAGTGTACTTTGCTCTTTCCAGATATTGTGCAGAAGATCCATTTGCTCAGCTTGGTGGGATCACATGGGCTTTCAGAGGCTGGGAGCAGGAAATAGAGCAGCTGTTGGAATTCAGCATCTCTGGGAATGGGACAGTGAAGCATGAAGATGGGTCTGCACCACTCCAGTCTTAATTCCAGGAGCCAGCTGTCCCATTTGCAAGGACCAGAGAATGTAAAAATAAGTGAAAACAAGAGGGACAAGTGCCAGGTTGCATGTGCACACTTGCAGAGCTTGGGAGCCCCAGTCAGTGGGAAGGGCTGAGCTTTTGACACCTTTTGGGCTGTTTTATTACAAGCTTGGCAATGGCAAAACATRCACCATCCCAGTGGGACAGATAAAGTTTTCAATGTTTGAGGAGGGTAATTTCTGTCAGTATCTGAAGATCTTTCCTGTTTGCTCAGCATGTGTGGTATCCTCATATAAGAAATTAGCATTTTACAGCAGAGGGTGGTGGTTTTGCATCCTTCAGAGCACTGACTTCACCAYTTCAGTTAGCCAGTTGATTTTTACATAATCATTTGCCCTTCTGGAGGAACCTGAACTTGAAAACAAATAGTCAGTAAAGTTCTTTGCCACTGAGCAGCAGGAGGTAAGAATGTCAGTGAGATCTGCTGATGGCCAAGCTGCAGTTAAGATTTTTGGTGGACTATTCCCTGACATCTGTGTTTTCTAATTATTCTTAAACTAAAGTCAGATTTCCAAGACATAAGATATTCTCAGTGTAGTGAGCACTGGCTTCACTCTGTGTTAAGGTGCAGACAGGCCCCTGGGCCCATCTGTAGGGAATTGCAGAAAGCTCTCCCAGATTTCCATTTGGACCTTACTGCTACTGGGATGATCAGTTACAGGAAAGGTGAGTGTCTGGTGGAAACCTGCCTGTTGGAATAGCTGGGATCCAGAGTAATTCCTTCAGTGAATGGCCCTGCCTCCTTTGGATATTACTGGTGGCTGTTCTGTTACTGCTGGGGATGATTTTTCTTCCATTCTGGCACAGGTGACACATTGAACTTGCTGAGCTGATTAATATCCCTAAACAAAAGCTTCAGTGTTTACTGTTCTAGAAGGAGGCTTGTCAAATTCAATCAGTCATTATATTCACATGGCAAATTGTTTTTGGGATATATCATAATCAGCCTATGTATGAATATTTTTCTGAAACAAAGCACAGAARCTTAACACAGTTTGGGGCCCTTTGCAGTAAACAGAATGGCTAAAAGAATGTTTGCAGCAGGAAGATAAATGCTGTTTTTAATAAGTGTTTTTTTTCTTCCATAATGAAAATTCTTCTGCTGTTTTTGTTGRGAATCTTCTTTGTCAGAGGACATATTTATCTCTTCTTGTTGAGGCTCAATTTATATGGTAACTGCTTTGGTAAAATGCCAACTGACCTTGTGACAATTTTGTGCACATTGGGACTGGGGCCCTTGTGGTGTTTGTTTCTGTCACTAGTTTGGATGCAATTCCTTTTCTTGCTTTGCACTGCACAGGGAATGCTGCCTTATACTTTGACATTTGTGAAGAAGAAATAAAGATGTGCACGGAAGGCACTGTGTTTCTTTTTGGGAACAGATTTTTATGGTGCAGATGTCATTTCRACCCCCTTTTTGAAATTGTGTGCTATTTCAAGGTGGCAGAGCAGTCACATTTGCAGGTTTACCATGTCCAGTTCAGGAAGAAAAAAAAAAAGTGCAGTTTGACCTAGCAAGGGAAATTCTGATAGTCCATCAGTTGTTGGTGCTGTCAGCTCTGTACCTTATATTACCTTGGCAGAATTTCAGCCACCAGGCTTTTGTAGGGTTATGGACTGTCTTGACAATAACTGAAACTTTTAAAAAAATCTGATTTGATGACTACAGCATGGTTGCTTTGTAAAGCGTGTATTTTCTGGGGTTTTTTGTAATGTAATTTAATGCTGTAGCAAATGTTTTATTCCTTGTTARGAGAACTTCCCCAAATGAAGTATGAAAATTTAGTGTAGAGGCAGCAAAGCCATTAAGAACTGTAGTAGTACTATACAAGAGCAAGAATTCCTGTCCATTATGGTGAGCTGATACTTTCACTGTAAAACCTGTTATAATTCATGCCTTAGTAAGAACTGCTTAGTAGCTTATTGACAGAAGGCAATTGTTTTTCTTGTAAAATTTCACTTTCATGAAATTCTTTACACGTGGATTACAAGAAACCCTCAAACAACAAAACCAAACCACAACCCTCAAACCAATGTAATCGCTTAAATCTTTCTGTAGAAGAACAATAAAGGCAATTCTGCTAGSTAACTAGGAATATTTTGTGAATTGTTACAAGCTTTAAACACAACACTGTAAGGAGCAACAGTTTAGAAGTTCATGAGCTTAGCATTMATTTGATAGAGTAATGACAGATATGAATGATATAAATAGAAATTCTTGTGTGTGAATACAAAACCTCTGAAACCTCATATTTGCCAATTTTTAAGGAATACCTGATCTTAATGTATGTTACTGATTGGTTTTTTAACACAGAAGCTCTGTTTAATTATTAATACATCTCTCCCCAGGAATCTCCAGCTTCTAATGTGTGTTCAGAAGCAAAACCTGTTCCCTTCCTCCCCCTGCCTCTAAAAGCCCTGAAACCCTGGCCCTTGTGCCTTTGCCTGACTAAGCTGGTGTTTACTCAGAGCTGCAGTACAACCTGTGGAAGAGCTGAGTTGCCATTTACTCTGTTAATGTCTTAATTTCATTGAGTTTGTGCAAATGGCCTCAGTGCCATGAACACTTTCCATCTAATGGAATATTTTGAGCTATTGATTCTTGGGCTGCCTTCATTGCACACCTTAAGGTACAAACCAAGTCAGGACCAGCTCTTTGTGCTCCAGGTTTATTCCAGAAGTGCTTCTGTACAGGCCAGAAAAAGGGTTCCAAGGCAAGTTTTCTACCCCTAAGTTTCACTGAGTTTTAGGTGCTGTCTCTTTCAAGAGAGCATGAATAGTTCTGGGGTTTGTAAAGAAATTCCCTTTCCTCAGTAACTAACCACAGTTGTGTTTTCTCTCATAAACATTGAATGTGAAGATGGGATTTTGGAGAAGTCCTTTTCCTTTAGCATTTGAGTAGCCTGGCTGTGAACCAGAAACCTCTTGCCATAAAAACTTTTTTTTTGTTATTAAAAGTCCGATTTCCCTGGACAAAGTCATCAGTTTGGGACAAAGATTTTCTTTTTAATGGGACTCTCTTGAGAAGGAGTCTTCACTCAGTAGGAAAAACTGTGCTGATGTTATGGGCCTCAGAGTCACCTACCATGAACCTTTTTGGTCATAAGGGCTCCTGAAAGCTGATCCTGGCAGGAAAGCCTCTGGGTCCCACCTTGGGAATCCTCCACAGTCAGTAGGACTGGTCTGTGTGGCAGACATGGCTGCAAGATTCTCTTTGGGCAATGCCATTTGGAATTGTTGATGATGTTAATGGCTCCCACAAGGAGCCAGCAATTTTAATAAAGAGGCTTTACTAAGACAGGAGTTTAATTAATGGGAATGCACATTTTGTACATCCATTTCCTCTTCCACACATAGATTTTCCCACAATGACTCTTTAGAATAGAAGCATCCAAAATTTGCATGTTTGATTTTTCTGATTTTGAGAATATGTGCTGCCTTAGAATAATGTCCTAATTGCCTTCTGAAAGTTACTTAATTATTTTTTTTCCTTGTCTTGGAGCTGGAAGTTTTCCAGACAAAATACTATATTCTCTGAATTGCACTGTACTTTACTCTTTCCTTAATCCTAATGACTCCTGCAATCCTGCTGGCTTGGTTTGTAAAGCCACAGTCAGCATGAGTGACACTGGGATAATCTGCTTCACTATGCATTTTGATAGAAATTAAWTCCACTCTGACCCTGTTGTTTTGCCAGACCAATCTGTAGCCTGTTCCTTGACCAAATGTTGAAAACTATGGCTGGAACGGTTATTGTTGAGTTTTTATGAGTACAGAAAAGCCCAAGTGGTTTATTCTGTATATTCCAGACTGTTAAGAATGTGCAGGATTTTCTTCTTACAAGCTTTTTGGTTTTGGGTTTTTTTTTCCCTCAATCATATAAGAGTAAGAAAATGTGTGTTTGGAACATTAAAATTTATTATGGCAGTCAAATTGATGAGTTGAGCTTATCCCTGTGTGCCAGTTAAGATGGAGAGGGCAAATGTTAATTATTCACCTTGGGAAAAATGCATTTATTCCCTTGCAAGAAAAGTCCAAGGTAAACTTTGAAAAACATTTTTATGAAATAACCATCTTGAGAGAGAATTTCAGTGCAGCTTTTCTACATATTTATTTCTTTGAGCAACTGAGAGGAAGAAGTGGGAAACAAACCCCCCCACACAAAGGTATTTGTACAACAAAACAGAGAAAAACATATACTAGAAGCTTGCTTTTTTCCTAGTACATTTACTGAATCAGTAGTTTTACTGTGATAACTTCTAGAATTTTGCCTGAGGTTTTTCCGTTGATCACAACTTGAGGGAAAAAAGAAACCCTCACCAAATGCACGAGCTTGGCCAAGAGTCTGCTCTCTTGGACTTGTCAAGGGGCAGGATTTATTTTAAAAGGCATGCTTAGTCTGGGGTTGACTTCTGAATTGAACTTCTGCCTCAAATGCATGTGGCAGGGTCATAGTTTGTAGCTGGGAGCAGTGCACAGAGCAGTTCTGGGCATTTCACAGTTCCCCCTTTGTTACTTGTGCATGAGGTTCATGGGGATTTGCTGTTGCAGGCAGATGTTGAATTAAGATCATCAACAATTAAACTGAGTAGTTATCTCAATTTCTACATCTTATGGTGTGTCCAGAAAGAGGGAGGACAAGGAGGTCCCAGTGTTGCTCCTGTTCCTCTGCAGTCTCTTATGTTTCTTCCTGGAAGTTTCTGTGAGACTGAAACCTGTTTTAGAGCCAAGTTTTGTAGTAATACTTCAGTGACAATTAAATGTACTTGGGTCTCTTGCTAATTCCTTGTGCAAATCTGCTGAATGCTGTCCTAAGTGGTTTGATTTTGCATTAAAGCATAATAGATGAGGAAAAGTCATAGAAACGATAAAAAAAATTATTGTTTTCAAAGAAAAAAGAAAAACCAAGAACTTAATTTTTAAAGGAAGTGTATTCTTAAACTTAACTGTTTCAAATTAATTCTGATATAATTTTGATTGGCAGTTTGGACAACTTTGTGCCTTAGTAACATTTGACTATTTTGCTTCACTTAGGTATCTGTCTTGCATGATAATTTTAAATTGCTTTTTTTAAATCAGTGCTTTACAGGAGCTCTTCTGAAAGAGCAAGAGTCTTTCTTCTGCAGAATGACAAAGAACAGGAGCTTGCACAAAGTGCATATTTTCAATAAAGATATTCATAGGTCTAGTGTGAGCTCTGCTTATCTTTCTTCCTGCTCAGAGATGCCTTTGTTCATAATGAAAAAGGACTCTGCACTTTATTTAATTGTTTTGCCTTAAATCTTGAGTAACACTCTGGTTTTCACTTCCTTTCCCTTTTGTGACCATTACAGAGAATGGGAGAGGGATTTAGCTGATGGAAAGTTTGTGTCAAGGCTCCCTGTAAAGGCTCTACTCAGCCCAGTCTAGAACATTTCATTTGTCCATGGAAGCACCTGCTTCTCTCCACAAACAGTAGAGGTGTCACCATGGTGTTTGCTGAAAAATCCCTTTGCCAGAATTTTTCTCCTGAGAAGCCTCAGAAGAGAAATGTAAACAATAATTATCTCATTGCTTGGAATGTGGTCTGGAGGTTGCTCACCAATAGGTGCATCTTTGATAGGTTCCATGTGAATTGTTTTTAATTAATGACCAATCACAGCCAGCTGTGTCAGAYTCTCTGGTCAGTCACAGGTTTTTATTATTCATTCTTGTCAAGCCTTCTGGTGTCTCCTTTCTCTTTCTTTRGTACCATTTTAGTATATAATTTCTTTTAATATAATAAAATAATAAATCAGCCTTCTGAAAACTTGGAGTCAAATTCTCATCTCTCMCCTCATCCTGGGAACCCTCACAACACCGCAGCATAGAGGGACTGGAGCTTAATAATCCACATGCAGATCCCTGCTGTAAAAGGAGCTTAARCTGACTCACCCACATGCAGATATCCACCCTCTAAGTATTTACAGTGAGATGAGATCAGCCCCACTTTCAAGGTTTGTCAGTCTAAATCTCTTGAAATCAGTAGAGTTAATTACATGAATGAGGTTGGCCAGTTTTAAGCTGTCTTTTAGCAAGCAAAAAAGCCTGGTTTTTTTTCTCTGCTAAACCAATGTTTTGTTGTGTCATCTTAGACATTAGCTGTGTCAATTTTTGTTGTGTCATCTTAGACATTAGCTCTTCTTATGAGGTGCTGTGGCTCTTTTAGGTTGGCTGTGTCAGCCATATATGAGGTTAAAATACACTGTTAAAATAAATGCAGTCCCAAGATGTTTCTCTCAGTATTTCAGCACGGATAGYATTGTCTGTTGTATTTGTGAATGTATACATAAATACATTGACATACTGGCTCTTTGTTCTGGTTGCATCTATAATAATCCCCTATTTCACTGGTAGTTAAATCTTCATTGTATTGAGCCTTTTACTTGGGCTGCTCAGGCTCATTTAAATAAAACAGTAGACTTAGGATGTATTGTGCACAGTTGTAGCAATGCAGAAACTAATAGATTAGGCAGGAGGCTAGTAAGCAAACAAGGTATTTCTGTGCAGACTGGAGATATTAATTTATATATACAAATTCAGGAAATTATTTCTGCTGCCATTTGGGAATTTTGAGTGACAAGCCATTATGAGTACTAAAAACCCATTTATAGCAGTGCTTCAGTTCWAGCTTTTCCTTTAGGCTGCTGCTTCCACTGGGGACTGGGAATGTGAGATTGGGTTCTTTTGTTTTGTGCAGATTTCAGTGCAGCATCACAGAGATAACACATCATGTGTAAGGCACAAGTTCTGACTTTTTTTCMGTTTTCTTCTTTATCCTGAAGTATTACAGTAGTGCCAGGGTCGCCTCAGCATAACCTGTTACAAGCTTGCAGCTGGGTTAGAGCTTATTAAAAAAAAATCCTAGTATTATAAAGAAGCAGTCATGGACAGGAAGGATTTGTTGTGTTTTGTTCTTTCTTGTGGAAGTTACAAGAACAGGAAGGATTTTGCCTGTGATACAGCAGGACCTGCTGCACTTTGTGGCTTGGAGCTGAAGGGCATTTCCCAAACCAAGGGAATAATTTCTCCTGGTCAGGAAATTATCTTSCTAGTGTTGGAAAAGTGGAAGTGGAAAGCACAAGGGATTGAGACCCTTGGCTTCAGTGGGAAGTGGATGTTGGCTTTTAGGGTGCCCTCAGTGCAGCTTGKGTGGTTGCCAGCCTCTGTTTGTCTAAGGGGAAAAGGAAGCCACACACTCTGAAAACAATTTAATTTAGACTTGGTTCTCTGGAGCTACTGATCTAGTGGCTTTCACAAACACAAAAGGATTTCTTCATTTCATTAAAAAAGTGAGGGCAGGGAAATAATAAAAATGGGAGCAAAAAGAATACTTTCAAATGCTCCCAGKTAGAAGGAATTTGTCATGTAAAGATTATAGAGTGTTTTGATTTTTAAAGACTTTATCTTAAGTCCAAGATTTGAAAAAAAAAAAAAAGTTGGTGTATGAGCTGTTTCACAGGTAACCTGAACCTCTTTTAAGGTCATTTTAATATTTTGTGTGTCATCCCTTACCCACTGGAGATCCAAAAGGGCATCTGTTCTTAAAGCCAGTGCCATATGCCAGCATTTGAATGTGCATATTGGTTTTTAGGGAGGATAAGCYCCCACAAAACAAAGATGAACTAGAAGCAGCTGTGATAGCATAGTTTAAAATTCTTTAAATAGTCTCCAGCTCTCTTGAGATCAAGGAGAAATAAATATGAGTCTCTATAGCTGAGGACTCGCCGTGCTCGGTGCGTTCGGTGCCAGGGGCTGGGCTGTGCTCTCTGTGCCTGCACTGGCCAGGCTGCCAGGGCCATCCCTGCCCCTGCCCCTGCTCCTCCAGCCCTGCCCTGTGCTGGAGCAGCCCCTTCACAGCCAGGCTGGACTTCTCTCTGCTGGTTAAATCCTCATTGAATCAGCACAGTCCAGGAAGGGCGGCTCTGGCWGTTACAGTGCTAGGCTGCCGCTTAGGAAGCCTGGGTTCAATGCAAGCCCTGGGTATCTGTGTGCTCTTCATCTGCAGATGAAACAACCTAATGAGCTGGACTGGGTAATGACAAGATGCATATAAATAGCCCTGTGCTTTAGAATAGCATAATGTTATGCATACTTGCCAGCAGGTTGTCACAACTTGTTACCTGCCTTGGCAATGTCACAGTACAGGTTTTGATGTGTTCAAGACAGGAGAGAGTCTGAAGGTCATGCAGGTCTCACCTCAGTGCTTTTTTTATTAGATGTTTACCTTTTGTATTTTTCTTCTTATTTCTCTGGGGATATTTTTGAAGTTTTTTTCTGTGTCAAATTCATTTTATTCAGTATGTTTATTTACTTCTAGAACGGCATGGCATAAAAAGGGAAGATTCAAGGCAAAGAAAAAAAAGGCAAACAAGCAGAAGACTTGTGCACAAGTCTTGAAGTTGAATGGATGCAWAATTTGAAGCATCAGGCAAATTAAAGCTGGTTGGTTCTGTCCACTTAACAATGGTTGTATACAAAGAGTAAATCAGTTGCTGCTCATTATATGTAAGATACTAATTAGGGTGCTTAAAGTGTGATGAAACAGCATATGGTATGTTATGTCATAGAGGAGGTTTTTCCTGGTTATAGGATTCATTCATTATCTGATAAGATTATTTAATGTATGGACATCAGAAAATGATGTAATTCAAATTAATTTTTAGACTGTTCTATGAGCTTTTTATACGTAGCTGCAGGACAGGTGATTTTTCAGTGATTGCCATCAAAAGTCCAGTCTAAAACTTCTGTGAGTTTTCAGCCTTTGACATTTTTTTTCTTCAGTACAGAATTAGTTCAGTTCATGGTGTTCCAAACTCTTAATACCATTAGATCAGTCATGATGGTTAGGAGTGAACTATATTGTTTAAATTCTACTTCTGATAAGGAGCATTTGTTGGGTTTCTTGGTTTGGTGGGGCTGGAGCAGCACAGGCTCTTCCTGAGCTCTGGGTGGAAGTAAGTGGTAGTAAAAGGTTTTTGTCCAGAAATACATTATGCCCTTTGCATATGGAACTAAGGACTCTTCACCTATGTGGCCATATATGACAGAATAAAATTGTCCCAAAATGTGACAGGGGCTCCTGAGAGTATTGTGATACAAGTAAACAGCTTGTGTTAAAAGGTTAATCTGCACAGTTGGGGCTTTTCTAGGAAAATCCTGTTGAATTGCCAAATTCTGGTAGACATTTCAAGGCAACAGCTGTTTCTGGGTTTGTTTTTTTTTTTGAGGCTGGCAACTGCAGTTGTCTGGGACATTCCAAGAGCTGCTTATCACAAAGTGTTTTACCTTCTGCCAGCCATAGAAGTTGTTATTGAAATGAAAGATGTTACCAAGATTCATCAGGAGATTTACAGGGCTCTGCTGTTATTGAGTTTCTCACCTCAGGCAGACAGTGACCGATGTACTGACCTTGTCTCCTGGGATTTTCTCTAGATTAATGTCTTCTGCACTTTTCCTCCTGCTTTTGTTCTTCACCCTTCCAGTAAGTCCTGCTGGCTAGCTGTCAGTGCCTGCAGGTATTCATGCATGATATGCCCTTGAAATTTTTTATCCCAGCAACACCTGCAAAACAAGTACAAATTCTGAGTTTCCAGCTGATGTTCAAATCTAATGAATGCCCCTATGGACAAAGTAAAAGCAGTGCTAGCTTGAAACCTGTGCCCTTTCCAGACCCCTCTCTTAATTAAACAAGCAAGGCATGAGCTGAGAAAATCAGGTTTATTTAGATGCCACAGTTTTAGCAAATTTTAAAATGAAATCCTTCCCATCTGCAGAATGGGCTTGGGAGGGGTGTGGCTTCTCTAAGGAAATAATTCAAAGCCTGAGAGGTGTGAATAATTTTATGGTATTGATTATTAATGAAGCCAAGGGGAAGAAAGGTATGGCTACATGTATTTTTTTAAAGGATATCTGATTGCAAAATGTCACCACTATTCTTACTAACTGAATTGGCACTTTTCTTCTGGCAGCTAAGACTGCACAAAAATAAAACCTGGGTCCTAATTGTGCTTGTAATAAAACAAATGTCCCAAGTTAGTGTCTGCCAAAATTTGCTGTTGCTGGAGTGCAAGTCAGTTAAATCTCTACATGCTGCAATATATAGATTATATCCAAGGCTCCAGGCTCTTACTTTAGTAACAGCCAGGACTTAGCAATGACAGTTTTCTTTAAACCCTGCATTTTCCTGTCTTTGTGCCTGGTCTTCTTGGGGTCTGGCCTTGCAAGTCTTTCAATTAAAGTATCCCTGTCATCCCCAAAGACTGATCTTTTAATTTGTAGTTTTAAAGCAGTGTCCTTTCATGAAGTGATAAGAAGTTGCATATAAATATGAGTACCTTTTTGTATCACTGGGACATTGTACTGCACTGAACCTAACAAATGCTTCCCTTTGTATAGACTACATGAATATTTCATTTATGAACATTCAAAACAGAATGATCTTGATTTATTAAGCGGCAAATAATTAAAGGAAATAATTGCAGATTAAATGTAGGTTAAGTGATTTGAATTGTAAACTAGAAGAAAGAAATTCAAGGTAGTATAAAGTTTGAGTCAGAGATCCCTTCCTGTCATATGCATACATTGAATTTGGGAGCATAAGTTCATGTTAAGTCACATGTTAWTTAAGGCTGACATTCTATTGTCCTGTCTGGCATCTCTGAATAATTAATAGGGAAAAAAAATTGTACAGTAGATCTTTGGTTTGGAATTCCCTAAATTATCTACTTCTGAATATATCATTGAACATTCCACTTCCTCTCAGTTTCCTTACAAATCCTCTTACATCTGGTTACCACTACATAAAATTTGTATTTTCACGTAACTTACTCTACAAGCAATAGAATGAAACTCCCTTAAATTTAAATACTTAGCAAATAATTTTCTTTCAACTGGAAACCACAGAGTAAATTGCAGGACAAAATTTAAAAATTAAGTTGTCCATATTGTATAACATTAGTCCATGGAATCATTCTAAATTTTACTGCRAGTGCTGAAACTTGTTATTCAAAATATATTAATATATAGATGTACAGATATCTTTTCCATTGTGATGGCATCAGTTGGAGTAGAGTGAAGGCTCCTCTTGCTGCTTTGGAAGTCATGACTCAAAGCTCCAGGAGTAATCCACCTCTCAGTGGGAGATCTTTCTCAGCTGCAGTGCAGCTTCAAATCTTACTGTAGTGAAAGTAAACTCTGAATCTCAGCAAAAGAGGCTGGAAAGTGGAGCATCCTCCTGATCTGCAGTGGGAACTTGTAAAAAAGCTGAAGTGAACAGAAGCACAGCACATCACTCTTACTGCATCTGCTCTCCAGAATTTTTATATGAAACATTATTTTGTTTTAAAATGTCCCTTAATTTGGCCAGAATAATCTCTTTAAAATAAGGAGAGTTAAAGAATTAGGACTAGACAAACTTTTGTTCTGCAGTGCCAGTAGCTGCTGAGTTTCGTACTGCAGCCAGGAGCTGCTGACAACTGGAGTGTCAAACATTTTAGTCATTCTTCATTTGAATTTATTAGAATTTTTTATTCAGTGAAAAATACTATTTCAGCCTAACAGTCAGACTGGGGTGAAAACAAATTATATTTGTGAGTATAAACCACGTTTACGGAATAAACAATTACTCTGTGAACCATGTTTAGTTATTAGTACCAACGCCATTATATGAAAAGGTAGAAAGAGACAGCTGAGATGAGAAAGTTGCTCAGTATCTGAAAGAAATTTAACTTGAAAGACTCTTAGTTTTGGGATTTGGTTTCTTTTTGTTGGTCATAAAAAACCTGCAGGTTTTGCCTCTGAGAGATATGGAAAGTTTTATGACAAAAATCTTCTGTAGGAATTAGCACCAAGGCCTTGARCAAAATTTTAAAGCAGTGATGTCTTCAATTACAAGAGATCCTTTTGTCTGGTCTTGGTTTGCTACAGGAGAGGGTGCATTGGAGTTTGCCAGTGCTAGGAGGATGTATTTAGTTTGTATTCAACCAGCARTCAATTTCAAGATACAGATGGCTAAAGGACATGCTAATGCAGTGTTATTTGTCAAAAATGTGTACTGTACCCCTTTTGTCAGGCCTGTCTTTGAATTTACTGAGATATTAGATCTTGAGGGAAAATGACAAAGTTGAGAAGACCTGGTGTGGTTCATTTCATGTAATTGGAATCTATTTAAGGCTCTTCATTTTTTCACCCAGCTCTGGTARAGATGTACCTTCTTTGGAGTGCATAATGCCTGTTAAATCACCAAGACTTCTGCTCCTTACAGATGAATACACTAGAGCTTTAAAAAGTGAACTGCTCTTTGAAAATGCTGCATAGTCTCAKGGATGGGTTTTTCTGCTGCATGATCTCTGAACTCTTCTTAAATTACCTTTTAAAAGTTTCTAACTGACACTGAATTTCAGTCATCAAGAATTTTTATTCAAGAATGAAAAGAATTCTTCTATGTAGTTCAACAAGTGCTTGATCAAATCTTAGACATGCCAGTTCTGCCACTGACTTTTGGGTTTGCTACTTATTAGGAAGAAAAGCTTCTGGGCACCTTGTAGGAAAGTGATAATTAGGAAAAAAAAAGTGTGGAACAATACTGTTTATAAATCAGACCCATAACACTTTTGCAGTTGTTCCTGTGGTGAAGCAGATGTTTTACATGGTTGTGGTTTAGTTGTGAAGTACTTTGAGGCAAGTTGACTCTTGAGTTCTGCCTTTTGGGGATGTTTGATTGCAGCAGTGACATTTATACAGGTGGGCAGCTCCTCTGACAGTCACATCCCAACTTCTGCAAGCACTGACCTGAAGGGGAGGCTCAGAGGAGGGCAGGAGCTGGGGCAGAGCAGTCCCAGGGCTCCTGAAGAGCAGCACTGCCTGATCTCCCTTCTGCCCTCCTGCMCCTATTTGCATTTTCATTTGCCAAAGTCCTTTGCTTTCAGGGATTACTGGGGTGACAGCTCTGTGTAATTAGSACATCACATACGTATTTTTCCGGTGTTTTGATTTGAAATGTGCTAGCTGTTAGGGAATCATTAATATATTGCCTCTGATATCTCTTCACATGCAAATTTAAATCTCGCACGTGTCTGCAGTAATTTGAAAAAGAAAAGTCAGTATTTGACTTTTCCAAAAGTATTACCTCCTTTTCCTAATCTGTGTTGGAATTTGATGCAGTTGTTCTGTTAGTGCAGCTTTTCCGTTTCTAATGAGAAAAGGCAGGTGAAAAAGGTGTTTAATGTAGTAGGCTGCATAGTAGTTATATCATCAGATATCTGTGAGTGGCTTTGGAAAAAAAAGTCCATATGTTCCTTAAGTATATGGGTGGGGTGTTTTTTGTTTCCCATTGAAATCTTGGAATTTTTCCATTGTATTTGTTCCATTGTTCCACACCAGCAGTGAAGAGTGGGAAGGAGTCATCAAAGGAAAATATCTTTCACTAGTAGGTAAGAGTGTCACTGTCATATTTTCTGAAAAATCCCTTTGCCAGGATTTCTTCTCCTGGGAAGCTAAGAAGCCTCAGAGAAAAATGAAAAAAAAAAAAATTATCTCATTTGTTTCTCCTGTGTTTTGCTGCTTTGCAATGTGGTTGGAGATTGTTTACCAACTGGTGATTGTTCATTGGCTTCATGTGAATTGTTTTGACTTAATGACCAATCACTGTCCAGCTCTGTCAGGACTCTGGAGGGTCATGAGTTTTTCATTTGCATCTTGTTAAGTCTTCTGTAAGTATCCTTTCTCTATTCTTTAGTTTTAGTATAGCATTCTTTAATATAAGTACATAAAATAATAGATTAGCCTTCTRAGAACATCGAGTYAGATTCATMATTTCCTTCCTGCCATGGGAGACCCYGAAAATACCAGAGACAGGATCCTTGAAAAGGATTTTGACCTTGTTCCTATTGGGTAACTCCTAAAAAGCCTGTAACAGGTATTAAGTATACACTCCCATAGGCTTGCAGACTGACTGGGGGGAGAATGCAGGGAGATTYGTGTCACTTCTGGGTGACAAGCTTTCCTGGCATCTGTCAGCAGCAAGCGCAGCTGTGCTTGCTCTACCACGTTCAGGTTAGCTGGAAGGAGACAGGGCTGTGTTGTGGAAGRGCAGATTTGGAGGCAGTAGCTGAAGCAGTAATGGTCCCTGACTGCTGTGGAAGTCACTCTGCCTTCAGCAGGGATGGGGGAGGCAGAGGATGTGTCCAGAGCTGAGGAACCTGGGCTCTGTGGGGTGGCGAGTGCTGGCAGAGGAGCATGGCAAACAGCTGGTTCTCTCAGGAGTACATGGCTGTGAGGTGGTGTCCTGGGTTGACTATATGATGCTTCTATCCCCAATCCTCTTGTTCTGTTTATGCTGAATAATAAGTTTTGCACCTTTAAGACTTGTTGCAGAGAGTGAAGGGGGCAGAGAAGAAGCAGCAGTTTGCTTTCAGACACTGCACTCACTCCTCCACATTCCTGCTCCTGGACTGTGCTGTCTGTGGATGGACAGAGCTCTCCTTTGTTTTAGTTAGTTTAGCTAGCTGAGGCAAAGAAGTTCCCTGGGCTGTGGGGTTTTTTTTTCCCTTTTCTTTGGCCCTGTTTAACCAGGACTGAACACCCAGGGGAGCACTGGCAGCTCACATCAGTGCTGCTGGGCCTGGCCTGTGACATTTCCAGCACTGAGGGACTGATCAGAGTCTGAATGAGCTGAACTGATACCCAGGGAGGGACTTTCTCAGTTTGTCATCTCTTTTGGAGTAGCAAGGGGTGTTATTGTTTATTGTTTAGGTTTTATTGTTTAATAAACAGATTTATTTCACTTTTCTCCAAGGAGGTATTTTCTCCCGCACCGGTWGGGCGAGGGGCCGATTGAATCTGCTTTCCTAGAGGAGCCGCTTTGGGGATTCTCTCCCAAATTTGCCCTGAACTAGGACAGGTGGTTATATTCCCCTGCAGTGGGGCTGCCCAGAGGAATTCAGGAGATGCTGGAAACTTGAACAACGTGGAGTTGTGCCCTGTTTTTCGAGGCGTGGTGTTGCTCAGCTGTTAGMGGTGTAGGAAGGAGAGGAGCTGTGTGTGCACAGCACTGACTCCTCTGCCAGCCTGGGGATGTGTTTGCTCCCACTGCTGTGATTCTGGGTGCCTCACATGTTTGCAGTGTGTTTATCCTCACAGCCTTCCCCTGGAATGGGAAGGTGCTGTTCACAGCCCACTGCTGTGATTCTGGGTGCCTCCCGTGTTTGCAGTGTGTTTGTCCTCATGCCCTCCCCTGGAATGGGAAGGTGCTGTTCACTGTGTGAAACACAAAGCTGTGTTTCGTGTCAGATACAWACAGGCAATGTGTATTTGTGATTGTGGATATGTGTGGAAACCAACCATAGGACAGTTATAAAGATGAATTCTAATAATAACTGAGGAAAGTAAAGCATGGGAGAAGGCCTTTGAACCTACCCTTTGTTCACAATTAACCTTAGTTGACTTAGGAGCATTTGAATTAAAGCGTTAAGGATGTTGCTCTTTGCTTGTAGTTAAGCCTTTAAAGAGTTCTGCAATAATAACCTTTAGAAGTRTAATTTTAGAATATTGCTTGTATCCTTGAAACTATAGCTTTGGAATAAATAAAAAGGAAGCATGCTTATCTCACGCCTTAACAAAACAGTGAAAAGCACCTTGAGAAAGGAAGATGAACATCAACTCAAGGATTAATAGTTTTAACCAAGGGAAGCTGGACATCACTGTTATGAGATTTATAGTCCTTGCAATTAAAAGGTGGACCCACATCTGGGGAGCTGGACCTCACCAGATGGGATACTCCTTCCTTCTTTTGGAAACTGGACCACCAACCCTGGGATACTCCTTTTGGGATACATCCTGAGAAAAACTAAATCACAGTAGTGTATAGAATTGTGACGTAAAAATTGGGAATAGAAACTGCTGATGAGTAAAAATTGGGAATAGAAACTGCTGAGGAAGCTGATGAGTACCCCTATAACTACCTGTAAGCCTCAACTATCAGTGTGCAGTGGAGGGAAAACTTCCCCCACTGTACCCAGTGCTGCATTGCTCATGCTTTACCATATTAATTAATAAATTGATTGCTGCTTGAATATTGGCCTAGTCAAGCTTCTTATTTATAACAACTGCCCACTGCTGTGGTGTCTGGGTGCCTCTCATGTTTGCAGTGTTTGTCCTCACAGCCCTGCCCTGGAATGGGAAGGTGCTGTTCACTGCACTTTTTCTGATGGGGAGCGGAGATGGATGGGGCAGATGTGTGCCTGAGGGTGTCTGTGARAGAGCTGCAAATTGAATCTGAGTCTCTGCACTCTGGGGTTGGTACATTTAATTGCTGTCACATCCCTCCACCTTTGAGCTATCCTGTGTTGTGGAACCATAATTGTACTGAAGTGGGCTTGTTTTGTTATTGCTTTCTAAATCTTCTGCATGTATCTGAGCATTGCTGAAGTACTCTCAGTCAAGGAAATGATTCCTGCCAAGGTGAGTTATCTGATTTTCCATTTATTTTTTTTTGAGAACCTAACCTTGAAATGCACAGTTTGCACTGAGCTGAGAAATTTTTTATTGTGAACTTCACAGATTCCTACCAAACTGCAGAACTTCTGACTGATGAAATTCCATTTTTTTCCTGGGATGTAACTTATGTCTTYACCTGCTTTATTTTCCCAGTTGTCAATTTAGACTTGTATTTATTTATATCAACTTAAAAGAGATTTTTGGGGGATTTTTTAAATTAGGGTTTTAGCCTATTACCATCCTGTAAATGGAGGAAGCTTCTCAAAGTAATGTCTGAGCAACCAGTCTTCTGCTTGGGTGTATGAAGTTGCTTCCATATTAAAAAAGAAAAAAATATTTCCATAGCAACCTATTAGAAGCACAGAATGTTTTTGCTGTGTAGGGTTTTTGTAGTTGATGTGGTTACACCCTTACAGGGGATATTTTTGACTGCTGTAACCAAGCCATAAGAAAGTAGGCAGTAATAGCACAGCAACATTTGTTTTTCTATTTAGGATTTTGTTCTGCATAGATACTTTTYAAAATAAATGTAAGCTGTTATTAGTGAAATTATCTCAGGTTTTTAAAACAGCTGCATATTTTGCCCACATTATCCAGTATTTCTTTTGAGTCCAGATATACCAGAATCAACAAACCTGCAGAGCAGGAGATGAGAAAGCAAAAAGGAAGTTAACCCTCACGTACCACAGGTGCGTTTAAACAGCTGGATGAGCTATTTTCTATTTCCCCACAGAAGAGCCATGCTTTGGCATTTATTTTCATTGAGGGGTGGATGTGTGCCCCACTGTACCTGTGCTAGAGTACCTCAGGGTAATAGAGTGGCCTAAATATTCAGCTTCTGCTTTGGTTACATAGGGCAGTTGCACACTCCCTGCCAGGGCAGCCCTGTTTAGTCCTTTTTGGGTGGTGTTCCAGGTCATCTCCTGTCATTATGGGTGGGCAGGAATAACAAGGAAGGCTCCGGACTTCTCCAGTCATGCTTTTTTATGTTGCCAGGTTAAATAAAGTCAGCAGCAATATTGCACTTGCCTTCATAAGCAGAGTGGCAAAACACTGCTGCCCCTTGTTTCATGTCCATGTTGGTCAGGATTCCTGATGCATGATGAGGAATTTCTTTTGCCAGCTGGTGGCCTGAAGGCTAGGAAGAAGGGAGGGTTTCAGGTGGCTCACTCTTTCTTTTTGGTTACTATTATTATTATTATTATTATTAATGTCTGCATTTAAATGTCTGTGTCACGGAGGAACCCAAGAAAACTGTTTTGGGTCTTTTAAGCATCTTTCCTGAGAAATTCCATATCTGCTCTGCATTGTCTCTTGCCTGTTCCCATGTTAAGAAATCCTTTGTTTCCTGTCTTGCACCTCTGTGCGGTGTCCCAGGTCCAGTATGACTGCACTGACTGGATTTACATCTCTTTGCATCCACAGAGATGTGGTTTAGTTGTGGACTTGGCAGCGTTAGGTTGGGCTCAATCGAATGTTTTTTTACAATCTAAATGATATGAAGGAAAAATAAAGAAACAGAAGAGGCAGTATGTGATTCAGAAGCTTGATTTGTTTCAAAAGRTACACAAAATGGCATTTATTTGGCTTAAAAACATTATTTCTTTGTACATTCATCTTACTTTATAGTGATTTCTGCAATACTTGAATTTTGCCCTCGAACCTTGCAGCTGACCTCTCTGCYGCCCTCTAACCCTCTTACCTTTGTGAAATTCAATAGCTTTGACTAAATATTTAAGTAGCTAGTGAGTGGTGTCTCAGAAATGAATTGATTTGAAGAAGAGGGTCCTCATTTTACCTGTGGTGAAGGAACTGATTAACAAAGAGGATTAGAGGGTAGGGACTGCTGCCCTAATCCTGTCACTTCCATGTTATGATTTTATACAAGACTTGCTCATTCACTTCAAACTGATTTTCTTTTTTTAATTTGATGTCACTATTTATTTAGTTAAAAAGGCTAAGGGGGGAASTTCAGAACAGTTGGATTCACTGCATGGGAATGTCACTGTTTTGCACCAATTTACTCACTACTGTCGCCATGCTATTTGYTGAAAAATCCCTTCACCAGGAGTTTTCTCCTGAGAAGCCTCAAAAGACAAATGTAAACAGTAATTATCTGATTGCTTGGAATGTGGTCTGGGGGTTGCTCACCAACAGGTGCATCTTTGATTGGTTCCATGGGAATTGTTTTTAATTAATCACCAATCTCAGTCCAGCTGTGTTGGACTCTCTGGTCAGTCGTGGGTTTTTATTCATTCTTGTCAAGCCTTCTGATATCTCCTTTCTYCTTCTTTAGTATGGTTTTAGTCTATAATTTCTTTTAATATAATATCATATCATAATATAATAAAGCAGCCTTCTGAGAACTTGGAGTCAAATTTTCATCTCTCACCTTGTCCTGGGGACCCCAACAACACCATACCACTGAAAGGTTATTAATTTGGGCTATGCACTTCTCTGTGGATTCACAGGCTGGAATATTTTGAGATTGATACAGGAAATCCATGCTTGTCACTGCTAGCTTGGCAGTCACACCACTGGGATCAACCAAGTGACACCACTTCCCATGTGTGTCTCTGTTTGCTTAGGAAAGCCATGGTGATTGTGGAGGCTGCTGATGTAGCAGTAACATTGTGGTGCCTGTGTCCTGACTGCTGTTTGCAGACTGCTGTACCTGACAAGATGCCTGCAGTAATTCCATTTAGGATGTGATTCAGAGAGTCTTACTGCATTTGTGTGAAAAATTACTTGCAAACTGCAGAAATTTGGTYGTATATAATTATAATTTATATTATATTATATATCCTATTGTATTATTTATAATCTTGTATAATATAATAATATTAGAGATAATATTAAAATACATATATTAAATCACATCATTATATTATAATTATATAAAATTATATATTATAATTAATAATATAATAATATAATTTGCTTTCCTGAACCTTGTGGACAGTGAGCCTTCAGGCTGAGAGAGGTAGCTCTTCACTTGGTCAATTTGTGAACCTCCAGCTTAACTCAGCTGCTGTTGGCTCATGTGGGATTGTTGTCCAGAGGCCTCTTGGAAGAGCTGTCAGTTTAGCTGGCAGGTGTTCATTCTGCACTGGTGTTATCCCTGGGCACTGCTGATCCCTATTTCAAAATAGCTGTGGCACCAGTAAGSACTGAGGCTAACACTTCTGAGAGGAAATTCAAACAGCTTGATCCTAAAGGCTGCACTACTTGAAGGGAAAACCTGACTTCTGGTAGCTTAATGAATGGCTGCCATGCCCCAGAACTCCATCATCCACAGTTCACTGATCATCTCCCACTTATTTGTAAGGCTTCTTCTGCCAGAAATCCTGGTATCCTAAAACTTCCATCAACATTGTGGCATTCTGAGAAATAGATTTTCTTAGTTCTGGAAGAAGAGTTTACTTTCTCAACTCTTTAATCTGAAGATTTGTGTTTTCTTCTTACTAACACTTCTCTCATGGTTACTTATTACTAACAGGTTTCTTTTATTATGCTTTTTAGCAATGGAGTAGTTTGCTACTAATAAGCTGCATCTTGTAGCTGGAGTATGTCCATGTGCCTGAAACCACAGGTCATAGAGGAATATTGAAATTAAAATGCAGTCAAAGCTTTGTTCCTCTCTGAAGATATTTTACTCATGTTTTAAGCACATTAGTTTTTTCAAGGTGTTACTCTCTTTTTGTGCTACCTTTCAAGATAGTGAAAATGGGTTAAAATTGAGTAGACAGTGTACAGATATAATTTCAAAAAATGCCATTGCTTTGTAGATTAAGCACCTGAACTTCGTCCCATGGTGAAATGCACATTTAGTGTGATTTGATGTGAACAGAAACCAATTTTCATGGCTTTGCAGTTCAGTTAGTGTAGCATTTCATTACCATGACTAGGAGCCCTCTTCCTTCTTTCCTCTGAGTTAAATCCAGACTCTGCTAAGGCTCAAAGTAATGTGTACTTTTTCTTGTTTTATCTTTATTCTCAGCATTTGCTAATACTCCCACAGCTGCCTTACATGTCATTCTGTTTTTCTCAGAGGTATCCAGAGAATTTCCCTTTTCTTCCCCCTTCCTCTGAAGAACTTCAAAGGTCCAAAAACAGGACCCCAAAGATTGGTTCAGGAGATGACAGCAAGACTGTGTTCAGGTTTGCATGTGTGTTCTACCACGAACTCTTAAAGTCCTTAATCTGTCTGCCTAAAATCCCCACCTGTGCAGCTTTGGCTTGTTTCATGAGAGAATGCTAAATTCTTATGTGATACCCCAAAGGGACTCACTGGTGTGCCATTTCTTTGGTTAGCTGCTGCCTCTTCTCTCAGTTCTGTGTTTTCACACTGCCACTCAGACCCTTCAAGTCTTCTGGCTGCTCAGAAGTCTGTTAAATCTCGTTTTGGTTGGAAATGAGCAGGACAGATTGTCACTGTCATATTTTCTGAAAAGYTCCTTTGCCAGGATTTCTTCTCCTGGGAAGCTGAAAAGCCTCAGAGAAAAATGAAAACAATATTATCTGATTCACTTCTCCTGTGTTTTGCTGCTTTGCAATGTGGTTTGAAGATTGTTTATCCAACAGGTGAATGTGTGATTGGTTTCATGTGAATTGTTTTGACTCRATGACCAATCACAGCCAGCTGTGTCGAGGCGCTGGAGAGTCACGAGTTTTTCATTAGTATCTTGTTAAGCCTTCTATCTGTATCTTTTCTCTGTTCTTTAGTATAGTTTTAGTATAGCATTCTTTAATGTAATAGAGATAATAAAATAATAAATTAGCCTTCTAAGAGCATGGAGTCAGATTCATTCCTTCCTGCTATGAGGGAACCTGGAAAATATCCCAGAAGATGTAATGACTAAACAGGATTTTGCTGCATGCTGCAGGCAAATATCTTTGTGGTTATCAGGAGCTGTGTTATGACCAGTACTGGAGAGTGAGAGACTTTATTTGTAATTGTACAGTCTACTATGTGAATACTGATTCACCTACAGTTAAAAAAAAAAAATTGTTTTAGATTTTGAGGATCCTCAAGAGCCCTGTTGTGAATGTGTTGATGCATTTTGTAAGAGTGAGTGTGTTCCTGCAGCATATCCCACCCCAAATGAGAGACATGCCAGGTTGTTTTTCATGCCTGTCAGTTATTGGAATGTAACAGATGTGAAACTTGAAGGCAAACTGCTGTGAGCAGCTCCTGTCCTACCCAGCACTCTGTGTTAGTTAATGATTCCTGTGTYTTCCACAGGTGTGTGAAAATGTGTAGAACACCAGCAGCACTTGGAAGTATCTAGAAATAGCAATGCTGTGTGTTTCAGATGTACCAAAGGTTGGAGGTATTTGAATCCTGATTCAGCCACTATAGTTTGAATGGATGTAAATGATATTGTCAGGTATATTTTTTTTTTAACTTTTAACAGAACCTACTTAACAAAATTCTGCTCCAGATGTCTCTTCCATCAGGCAAACCCTGTGACTATGAGTCAATTGTACATTTCCATAAAACAGTACAAGTACTTCTGTCCTAGTTCAAATAGCTTTTAAACAACCTATGTGAGACAGAACAGAATTATGGATTTGAGTATTTTTATCTATTGAGTATCAAAAATATTTGGCTCGACATCTGATCTCACCTAATTCTGAAAGGTTTATCCAAAGCGTTTGTCTGTGCAACTGAGGAGAGGCAGAATCCAGCTTCTGGAATAAACAGGATCTTGAACAAGTGAGAGGTGGACAACTTGAGATGCTGAGTTTTGTCATACAAAGTCCAGTAACACATGCTAAAGTTGAGATTGATCCTTCTCCCACTGAGTGGTGATGAGACAGCTTTTCTGTGGGTTAGTAGGTATGTGGATGTTGTTGAAAAATGCCAATCACTTGYTTTTAAAATTTTAAAAGTTTAATACTAATAAAATGATTATAAAAATAGCAATATAATTAGAGTAATAATAATTGTGACAGCTTGGATTAGGACAATATGAGAGAATAAAAACAAAGAGTTACTGATGGTTCGGGTACCTTTTCTGGGCAAAATAAGCCCAAAAAAGGACCCACGTTAACAGAGGATTGACCCTTAAAAGCGACAGCCTGTTGCATATTCATACACCTCACACATGATGCATCAATTCCATTCAAACACAGGATTCTGTCTGGGCAGTGTCACTTCTTCCTCTGAATCTTGACATCGTCTTCATGGCTGAGCGAGGCAGGAAGAAGTTAGTTTCTTCTGATAATGGAGCAATAAATTCTCTTTCTCTGAAAGATTCAGGTGTCCTGTGGCTGCTATCTCAGTGAGAGTCCTTCCTTTAAAAAAAGTATCTTACATAGCATAGTTTCTATTTTAACATTTTGTTTTAACCTAAAACTATATTTAACCCACTACTTAAGAAAATTAATACAGCATAACTTTCTAACATAACACATATAATATTCATTTTAATATTTGCAAAAAGCCAATCATAAAACATGCATTTTTCACAATGTTAAAGAAGGTGAGCTGGCCGGCAGATCATAATGTCAGAGTCCAGAGCTTTTCCTCAGATGCTTTATGTGTACCTGCATGCTCCTGAAACATGCAAACCSATGCAAGCTGAGGATATCATAGGGGTTCTTTGTTCTTCATGCTTTTTTTATCAATCAGTTGCTTGAAAGGCTTCTGTGGTTTGAGGTGATTGGCCAGTTATTGCAGAMTTTCATAGCAGCTTTAACTAAAAACTTTACAGAGTTATGCTGCATAACCTCTTCATTTCAGTCAACAGACCAATTGCTGGCATCTCTTGGGGAAGCAGCATGTGATTTTCCTTTTCCCCACTGTGAGTTTGGGAGGGTTCACTTCCTCACCATCCGTGGTGTGTCAGCAGGAACCCAAACTCCTCCCCATTGCTCGTCTCCTTTGGAAGCTTTGCCTGCACAGTGGGCATCATTTGTCTCTGTCCTAATTCCCGCCCGGCTGTAAACGAAGCAGGAGCGTTTGCAAAGAATAAATCTTTGCAGTGTATTGACAAAGCTGCTTCTGTAATTGTGTTAGCTGGAGCAGACAATGAGCTGAAATCCTTTCTGAATTAGGGTTTATGTAACTCCAACCCAATTCCYGGCTAAGCCTTGCAGCTCGATCCACAACAGTGAGCACTGACAGCTCCTGGGTTTTGCTGCAGTCTGAAATGAGTGCCTAACACGCTAAGGCTGCAATTGTTCAGTCTGCTTTTTCAGCTTTGCTGTCACTTCCCTGTGGCAGCGTCACCTGGAAAAGAAGAARAGGCTCAGTTGTAGTCAGGGGTGTAGTCATTTCCAAGCAGAACAGSTTGGGATGCAGGGAGGAAGCCAAAGGAATGTGGTTGATGTTGGAGCCGCCTGGTTGTCGCTGTTTGCAGAAGCTCCGTGTGGACAGRGCAGGCTGGCCTGGAAAGGCACAGTCCACTCCAGTGTGCCTTGGTCTGAAAGCAATTCTGTGAGCACAGAAGGATGGAGGGGTCTCACCTGTCACAGGTCTCCTACAGACCTAGGAGTGAGGGAGGGCCTCCCATCCCTGGCTTTCTTTAGCTCCCCGCTGCTGCATTCCTTCACCATCGTGTTGTTTGGAGAGTGGTGGCACAGGTGAGGAGCTGGAAATTTTATAGCTATTTAAGGTGTATTATGGAGTGAAGGCATAACCAAGTTGATTGGAAGCCATAATTACACCGTGTTTCAAAACAAAACTGTGATCAAAAGAAGTCCTCCCAGACCTGCACTGGATATTAGAAAAGAGGAATTGGTTGATGACACCAAAGTCTCAACAGGAGTGAAAACCATTAGCACATATTTGACAAATTATTTGAGTTTTGTGCTACATAAAGATATTTAATAAGAGGCAAAAAGAAGAAAAAAAACTTTTACAAAGACGATCCTGTCAATCCATGTTCTTTTGCATTTTATAGACTTTGACATATGTAATTTTAAAAAAACCCTAATTTTAAATGATCAGACCATTTTTTAGTGTTCAACATCTGTAAAGGAGTAGTAGTTAGGATGTTGGATTCTTCTTACTGTATTTTTTTGGAAATATTAGATGGCAGACTTTGAAGTTAGAGCAAAAAAGGAACTTCCTGCAAAACAGGTGATGTTTTTCTTGCCAGGCATTACTATTTAACTTTTTTCAGTTCTGGATCATGAAAATTTCAGTACAAAGTAAAAAAAAAAACAAAAAACCAACTATTCAGCTTCTATAAAAATTTTAGCACACATCCAGTGGCATTTGGTTTTGGACAAAATTTCTGGGAAGTAATTAGTAAGATGAAAACCAGCTTATTTTTTCACTCAAATATTATTTGACTCTCAACTAAGGATTAGAGAGCTCCCAAAAGCTCTGAGAGTCTGCATTTGAAGACTAGTAATAAACTCCCTATTGGATTATGACTGGTGGTTTTTCAGCTTCTGAGGAAAGAGAGGATTAATTGAAAATGTCAGGTTGGGTTTGTTGGATTTTTGAGGGGGCAGTGGGAAGGGTGACAGGGTCTTTTCATTTCCCTCCACAGTTCCAGAGATGAKAGTCTTCCCAGATATGATGAGTGGAAATTTGGAGCGGTGTTCAAACTGATCCTTGAGATTTACATGCATAAAAGATTTTCTCAGAAGTCTTTGGAGTTGCAGGAGATTCTAACAGGAATTAAACTGGCCATGCTGGGCAGCAACTACTGTCAGGATACTGCTCAGGGAGAAAATGGAATGGAAAACTCCCTCTGGACTCCTGAACTGTTTTATCATGTGGTGRCTGAATCTGTACTTTGAGCTTGAGGCTGATCATGTTTTGTGAGAAGTATTAGGGAAAATATTTATAAATTCACATTGGGGGCTTAAAGAAGGGATGTGTAGTTTTATTTTTTAAATTTTTTTTTTATTTATTAGATATTCTGATGAATTACACTGTAATCCTTCTGAGTTGCTGAAAAGCTGACTCTCTCAGACTTTGAGTTGCAAAAAGAGGTGCTGTAAGCATGTTTCCCAAAKGTTTACAGTGGGATTAGGTAAAATACAGCCAGTCTTTGGCTGGGCTGAGGAAGACAAGTCAATCCTTGTTTTCAGTGTCCCTGGGCTCTGACAGCAGAATGTCTGAGTTAATACAAGGAGCTGCAGCTCTACTCCATRAGCCTGACAGTCTGTCCTTATTGTTTTGACATAAATTATTGATTTCCATATTCAACCTTTTCTCTRTTTGCAGTTTTTCACGCTGCTAATCTAATGGGATGGTGTGAAAAAATGTGCTGGTTCTTTTTTTAAGGCTTCCTGGGGCTTGGTGCCTTTTACCTGCTAGGCTTTTGTCTAGAAAACAACTGTAGCACTGCGATTTCACATCAGTTTWCATCATGTTACCCACAGATTTTATTTATATTTAATATATAATGCACCTGTAGATGGTGTTTCTCTTAATATTTACATATAATTTTAATATATATATTTCATGATTGTACTCTACAGATATGAGATTATATTTGTATAAACATATAATGTTTTTTTCCCATAATATGCACATTTTTTAAATGTATTTCCTTGCGTTTCTTTTCATCTGTGGAGATGTATACATAATTTCTATGAATAATGACAACTTTTATGCATCTCTACTCTTGAGTTGTTCTGTAGAGAGTATCCAGAAAAATTACCATCTATATGGAGTATTTCCCAACAGTAATTTACTCTGTAGTGTATAGCCTGCTGGGATTTATTATGCAAATGCTGTATTTGTTGGCTCAACCCCATATTTTTCTGAAGGAATGGTTTTTATCATTGCTTTGGGGCTAAAACATAAAGAAATTTTGACAAGGTCAGTATTCRCTTCTTTCCTCACCTGTTATCCCTGTCCTTCCCTTTCAAAAAATTAAAGSAGATTGCCACCTGTTGGTTGTATAAATATGTCCTAATTGCTCCGTGTCAGTAAAAGCACTGAATGCCCAYGTGCAGACAGAGTAAGACACTTGCTGTGGGGATGAAAAAAACCCTGCAGAGGTAGCCCTGAGTTTGAAAACAACTTTGGAGTTCTCATTACAAGGTCTGATGTTTCATTCCTTAGCAGCAGTCAGCTGGAGACAGAAACATGGGAAGCTGAGGCATGGTTAGATCCACATCCTTTGGTCATGTGCACTGTTTTGCTTTGGAGGAGCTGCAGCACAAATATCTGAAATGCACAAGGAGATGCTGCTGGTGAAATAGGAGGCTGAGCAAAGTTGCTATCTTCCAGTATTTTCAAATTACAAAATATGTGGAATAATACTGCTCAAGATTATATTGTAGGCAACAAATGAGTCTTAAAATTACCCTAAACCATGAGAATTTTCCCTTCTAAGTTTCATAATAATTTCTTATTATCACTTTTTAATTTCAAGCTGAGGAGCTCGACAGCAGCTGCTTCAAGTAAATGCAGTTACTGTGATCTTGGAATTTTTTTGTGGCTTCATTATGCTCTGAATTCATTCTTGACTTCTGTATTGTCATAAGGATTTTGTAGAACTCACTCTTTTCCCAGTGTATCCACACACAGGGCTAAYAGATTCTGTTTGTAAATTCACAACTCCATAGCAGGGGCACAATTCCTGTTTGTAAAAGTGCTTTGTGCTGCTGAAGTGATGTGTAAATGCCCTGAGGTTTTTTATTTCTCTGTGTGTATTTGAGTGTGACCAGCCACAGGGACTGGTGGCRGAGTATTGTATTTGCAGGAAGGAATGATGGATCTGACTCCATATTCTCAGAAGGCTAATTTATTATTTTATGATACTATATTATATTAAAGAATACTACACTAAACTGTACTAAARMATACAGAAAGGATACTTTCTGTATCGGATATACTGTACTAAAGATACAAAAAGGATACCGTCTGTACAGAAGGCTAAAAAGATAATGATGAAAACTCGTGACTCTTTCCAGAGCCCTGACACAGCTTGGCCCYGATTGACCAAAGAGTGAAAACAACTCACAGCAGAATCCAATGAAACAATCACCTGTGGGTAAACAATCTCCAAACACATTCCAAAGGAGCACAACACAGGAGAAGCAAAGGGGATAATAGTTGTTTTCCTTTTTCTCTGAGGCTTCTCAGCTTCCCAGGAGAAGGATCCTGGGCRAAGGGATTTTTCAGAGAATGTGAGTGGCACATTGGGGCAGCCATAGGGTGGGACATGCAGGTGTGAGATCTGTCATCGTGCCTCAGCTGTGCAAAGCCCCTGCCAGGTGAGGAGAGCAGGAGCAGGGCTGGCACAGAGATCAGGCCAYGGCTGGGGCCAAAGGAGGTGAATCCTGCTGGGCTCAGCTCCCTGCTCAGCTGTGGCAGGGTCCTGCAGTGCCCACCATGGGACACGTGGCTCCTGTGGCTCCCAGCTTCTGCAGGGCCATCCRCAGCCAGAGGTGCCAGCTCCAGGGCTGGCACTCTGCTCACCCGGGGCATCCTTCCCAAGGAACAATTCCCGGCCTCAGGAGGGTTTGCCTCTGGCCCAGGAAGCAGTTACTGCTTTGGCTCCCCTGAACTCTGCCTTTGTAAAAAGGAAAATGTAGGAATGTGCCTCCTGTGGACAGAGTGACAGAACTAGCCTTTGTCTCATTAAAAAGGAAATAAGCCCAGAAGYTTCTCTCCTCAATTAGGTGAAAAGACACCTCATAGGACCTGGGGGACTTCACCTCCAACTTAAGGATAGCCAATTGGACAGGAGCCAAAAAGTCCCTCCTGAGCAATTTACTAGAAAAAGAAGAGAACAAAGAAAATAATCGCTTTTGTGAGGTGTTTTACCAGGAGCAAAAACCTCTTGCCCYGGCTCAGTTTTGCTCTGTAAAGAGTTTTGTTATTTTGCCTYTTATTAAAACSTTTTTGTTTCCAGYACTGCCACWGAWGCCACCCTGCTGATCTTATGCCATCTGGGGTAGCTGAGCTATCTTGGGTGATGTGTAGGTCTCCAAGAGCTGATGAGACCTGGCTCAAGGAGACCCCTGTATCAGGGAAGGGGAGGGAGGCAAGATGAAAGATTAGTGCAAAATTTGGTTTATTTCTTACTGCATTGGTCATGGGTGGCACTGAGTGAGGTGAGATGAGGAATTTTCTTTWGGAAATACTGATAACCTTCAAGCTGTCATTGTTATCTAGAATCCACTCACCTTTTTCTGGTTTTCAGCCTCTTGCAGTCCTTCTCCCTCTGATTGTGTGAGGCATTCTGGGGCTTTAATAAGACTGCTTTCAAAGCTTTGTGTCTGTCATTTTCTTCCATGTGGCAAACCACTCTTCTCATCGTATTAGCCAGCTTTTCATAAAGAAATATTGCTTAGTTTGACCACGTGGGTGCTTCTTGCTTTCCAACAGCAAGACAAGCTGACATCTCCTTTTACTGCTGTCCAAGCAGACATCTCCTTTTACTTTTAAAATACTTTTTTTTTTTTTCTTTTAAGTGTTAAAAAAATGACAGTATAGCAGAGGAGAGACTTGAGATCTGAAAAGGAACCAATTTTGTCCTTCTGTGGTTTCTTGTACTTACTKCAGGCAGGTGTATGGAGGATATTCAGAAAAGGAAGAGCAAGTTAAAAACTGGCAATAAATGAACAAGCCATGTAATATTCCCCTTTCTGCTCAATTATTTAAAAGTATGCTAAAAATTCCATGTATGACAGAAAAAGATGTACTCACTTTTATGCTGCTGGAAAGAAAAAGTTTTGTGTGGAACTGGAGTGGGAGTGAAGAAAAACAAGAGCACATTGTGTTTGGGAGGCAAATCAGACAAGTTCTCTTTAGCCATGTTATTTTTCAGGCCTTGTGTGCTGGAGGACTGGAGAATGGTTTTCTGGGGGATCTGCTCCATAAGATTACTTGTACACACATCTCAGAGTTAGAAAGACAAAGGGAATATCATTTTTTGTTGTTGTTGCACTGAGATTGTGAGCCTAATCCTCTCTGCTATGCAACTCTCATTTGATTTTGCCCRGAGAATAGGGTCAGTAACACCAGGTCTGGGAACATCTTGTGATGATGCATTAATGTCAAGCTGGAATCTAATTCTGCTTGATAATATCCTAGTGATGCAGCGCAGTTGAGATGTGAAGAATGAGAAGGACCAGAAACTTAATGAAATTTTGAAAATATTCATAAGAAAATCTGTTCAGAAATCTGAGAGCTATATTAGAGAGCAGTGCTGAGTTGTAAGKCAGATTTAGTCAGTGTGAATTGATGTAGTTTTGCAAAGACAGATGAGGTTAAAGGAGTCCTTAATTTTTGCCCTGGTATATAAGAAATGAGGCAAATTGGCAACGACTCCATCTTTAACTTTCTAAGAATATCACCAAAGCAAGAAGAGATGTGGCATCAACAGTGTTGTCAAAGCAGCTAAATTTTGAATGGTGTTACTTTGAATATTTGGTWTATTATGCAGAAAACCAAGACATGCAGCAGGACGATTTTCTTTTTCCTTAGCCCCTGGAAACACAGCTTTGCTGTGATGTGCTTTAAGGGRTACCACCATAGTGTTTCTACTGTAAATTGTCTTTTAACATTCTGATCAGAGACAAAACAATGTTGTTCCCTGGCTAATATTTGTACCTATTTCTCGGGATATAAAAATGCCAAACCAAAGTGAGATCAGAGGGAGCGTGAACCTGGACTTTTCTGTGAGCAGTAAAGCARACTGTAGAACACTGAAGTTAAAGTGCTGTGAACACAAAAGGAAAAGAATCCTCATTTGAAACCAGTGGCAGCAAAGCTCCCCACGTGTTAGAGTGATGCCCTGTTCCTGTGCCAGTTTTGTTGCCTTCTGTACACTAACATGAATTAAAATGAATTAACACTGCCTCAGGTCTTCAGTTTCCTTTACAGATGGAAACAGGAGAGCCCTTTTGATGGATCTACTGTATTCAGTTAGGCTGAAGCTAAAGTGGATCAACAAGAGACGTGGGAGAGAGAAGCAAACAGGAGGAGAATGGGGATGTTGCTGGAGATGATGAGCATTCAGTTTAAAATAAAAGCCAAACTTGGACTTTATTATGCAGCTGATATTTGTYAATATAGAATAAGTGAAGCTGTAGAGCATGAACAAATTGCCTTTAGGAGAAAGTGAATTTTAAGAAAGRACTAAAAGGTGAGTCATGAGCCATGTGTCAGAGGTAAAATGCCTCCTGCTTTGCTGGTCCTTCTGCTCACTGTGGGTCCAGTGCTGCTCTCAGAAAATTACTAACATGCCATCACCTCAGCTGCTCTCCTGTCTTACTTCCCACCATTTMTGTTGTGGTAGAGGCCAGGGGCTCGCAGGGAATGCTCCCTGCTGTGTGGAGCCCTGTGCAAAGTCAGTCAGGGTTCCCATCCTGAACGATTTGCACTGCAACAAACAATCCTGGTATGCAAAWGAAACAAGCCCGTGGATGGGCAGGAGGACACAAAAGAATGTAGACAAAATTAGAGACTGCTTTATCATTGGTCTGACTATATGCACAATTCCTTTCAGCAATCCCTTTAGCCCACAGAACAGTCTTATCTGTCACTTCAGATGGTGACAGACTGAGGCCAGCTGAGGTTCGTCATGTTGCCACCAAGTTTCATTAGATGTGGAAATGAATTTTAATGAAATGTCGTTTTCCACGTGGATTGTACTTTTAGCAGGCAGTGGTATGGTGCTCTTTGTAGCATCTTTTCAGTCTGTTTTCCTGTTACACCACTTTTTAGTACCTAACAGTACTGGATCAAATAAAAGATGTCCTGTCTTGAGCAGCAGCCATAAACAAGAGCAGGGCAAGCATGCATGATAATGTTTTCCATTCCTTCTGAAATTTCAYGCATTTTCACCCCGTGGATTTACTGAGATAGGTGAGGTCTCGGTGTTTAATGTTACCTGTAGTTTTCCATGCCCATCCCCTCCATTTCCCCTTCCATCTGTATGTTCTCCTGCTCCTTACCACGCTGGACAAACTCTTCCAAAGCTAAGCATTCCTTCTGCCAGGTCTTTTTCTTGGAGTCAGTGATGTGTTGTACAGATTTGATAGCCTGGCTAACAGACAGTAAAAATGCACATCACTGATCTAGTTCACATTAACTTGTGAAAATAACTAAGGTAGAAACAATTTTATCTGAACTTTTCTGGTCACTCTTCCATTCCTGTGACATGTGCATCTGACCTGTACCTATCCACATCTTGCTCAGAGACACTAATTTAAATGAATTCCTTGACATTATATCTTTATTTTTATAACCMATGGTAGCATTGATAGCTGAAGATGGCATGCAAAACAGGGTGACTCACTCGTCAGTGTGACTTTATTGATGATGCTTTATTTTACATAAAAATTACATTCTTGTTTCAGTGGCTCTTGAATACACACTAGGTACTCTGACTTTCTCTGTCAAATTGTGTGTCTCAAATATCTTTAAAGCTTAGGAGTGAAGAGTAGATGTAGTTAAGATGCAGACTCTCCTAGGTGTTGTTAGATTGTTATTTAAAATGACTTTTTTATAGCTTTGGCTTTTAGGATTCTTTGTTTCTCAAAATTGCTTTTCTTCACATACTGTTTTCATATAACCTGTASTCTGACACAAAGGTTGAAAATATATTTGCTAAAAAGATCAGCCAGAAAACTAATAAAACTGTTGGGGTTTTTTTGTTTGGTGTGAGGTTTTTTGGTGCGGTTTTTTTGTTTGGTTTTTTTGTTGTTGTTGTTGCTTTTTTGTTGGGTTTTTTTTGTTCTTAACATCTCTGTAGTGAGATTTCAGTACAGAGAGGAAGATAAAGCTCCATGCACCTGAAAGCTTTCCTGTAGGGAAGATGAATGCCTGGGCAGGAGGCACAGCCTGCTCGAGTTTGATTTTGCTGTGTGATGCCCTCATACATATTTCATCTAAATGCACATTAAATTTTACAAATAACAGCAGACCAAGTAACAAGCAGGGTGATGGAGAAGTGGGGCAGGCCTGCAGGAAAATGCTGGTGATGTCATTCCATTTGCCTTGTGCTGAAATTAGCAGTGTGCTGCCCTTCATTCAGGGAGCCTGGAAGCAGGGAATGTGTGGTTCTGGGGGTCACAGGTGCAGTGCAGGATTTGCATTCAGAGATGTTTCTCATGCTCCTGTTGCAATGTCAGCTTTGCTCTCCTCCTGCACACTGGGGATCTGTTCTCAATCAGAATGGGGACCTGTGGAGGAAGGCACTTCTGGCTCTTGGCCTGTAGATTTGTTAGCCTGAGAGGAAAGGATGTCAGTGTTCTTTGAAAAACCCCCARACATTATTGTGGCTGTCATCTGATATCCCAGGTGAGATAAGTGAGATGTTGGAAAGCATTAGAAAACCTTCAAACCCATGTCCTGGAACACCTTCAGACAAACCTTCCGACAGAACCCATTGCTCTTCTCCCAGAATGGTCTGGGCAACCTCTGGTTAGCAGCACTGCAGGAAGTAAATTGTTATAGAAGATTGAAATAAAGGTGTTTGAATAATTAGCTTTGATCTAGGCCTGCCTTGATCTAGTAAAATATTTAGTGGTTTTCATTCTGAGATGGAGCTGAGCGCATTTGGACTTTAACTGTGTGAGTAGCTTATGAGATGAGGCTGCTATTGAAGAGCTTTGTGGACAGGCCTAGACAASAATGAATAAACAGCATTTATTAATGTGAAAAACACCAATCACTTGTTTTTAAAATTTTAAAAGTTTAATAGTAATTAAATGGTTATAAAAATAGTAATACAATTAGAGTAATAATAATTTGGACA
>JACDOX010000204.1:906466-970933 GCA_014549065.1 Cardinalis cardinalis
CGAGAGGCGAGGGCAGAAAGTGATGCCCAGGGAGTTCCCCCTGGCCCTGAGCAGGAGCTTCTCCCTGTGCACTGATGATGCACTGGAGCAGGCTGCCCAGAGAGGGTGTGGAGTTCCCTCGCTGCAGGTGCTCCAGAGCCTTGTGTTCACTGCCCWGTGCCCTGGGATGGCCCTGCTTGAGCAGGGAGGTTGGAGCAGATGATCCTCCCCTGTGGTCCCTTCCAGCCTGCCCCGTTCTCTGATTCTCTGTATACTGTGTGTTACCTGAAAACTGGCTTCTCTTAATGGTGKAGAACAATTGTTAGAGCAATTATGTGTTACTGGAATCTTTCCTCAGTCTGGGAAGTCACAAGAAATAACATAAGATCTGGTATAACCTCAGCATAGGCCTTGCTTTTTCTCTCTCTGTTTCGTTATTCTTTCCTGCAAGTCCTTGTCAGTGATTTGGCAGCAATGTTAGAAGTGGAAAAATCAGCTAAGAGTAACTGTCACTAAGAAAAAGCAGCTTGTAACATGAAGTGCCTACTCAAAATACATATTTCTATTACTTTTTTTTAATGCATTCCACATTTTTGTTGTTTTTTTGTTGATTAACATGTTACATGGAATGCAAACACGAGAAGCTGTGTGGGCAGATCCCCASCAAGGGATGTGAGCTGTGTGAGAAGGACACCCTGGGCACCGTGACCTCTGTGAAGTGCCCATGAACTGCAGAAATGAAGTACTCAAGTGTTGTTATTCACAGCACAGCCTGACAGACCAGACTGTTTCTGTATCGTGCCCTTACTCAGCTTCTACAAAATGTACTTGAATGGGGGCTTAAGAGGGTCTTAGGATTTATTTATGGAGCCTCTCACAGTAAAACTTATTTTTAGCTTACAAAAGAGCAGTGCMTTTTTCAACAATATAATTTCTCTGTTGTTGTTCACTGTTTCTAACCAGATCTAGATTAAAACAAGGATCACACTTAATTAATCTCAAGGACCAAGAAAAATTTAGCCAAAGAGTTGTGAGGAAGAGTGAACTTCTTTTTCTGCTTGTTCTTCTGAAATTCCTACACTTTCAGCATACMTATAGAAAGTGCATTGGTTGCTAAGGATGGAACTGAAGAAAGCTCAGGTGCCCCATTAGTGGCACTTGAAATGCTGGAAGCAGATTGCAGCCACCAGTGTCCAGGTCAGCCTCACTGGCTGCAGGGGCTGACTCCAGCAAGCCGAGGGGAGTGGGGAGCAGTGCAGGACCTGCTCTTCACCCTGCAGCACTGTGTGCTCCCAGGCAGGAGAACTTTCAATGGTAAGTACCCCCTAATCTTCCTGGTCAGAATTCCCTTGCAGTTCCCTGGATATCATGTGGGTTGGGGGGTGCTTTGCTGGGATACCTTTCATAGCAAAACTGGTTAGACCTAAAACAACTTGATATTTTATGGTGGGCTGTGGTAATGGTTCAAATTCAGAGTCAAATGGTGATCTAGCAGTGGCAYGGCAAGTCAGAATACTTTTAATTTATTCTCTTTTCTAATAAAATATGAACAGTCTTGGATTTAGGTTGGGCTGAGTAGGTACAGGAGTTACCACTGTACAAGCAGGGCTATCAAATTTGTATATGTAGACTTACTCATTTAATATGGAATCCTCAATTGCCCTTCTGTAAATGCTCTTAAAAACAGATCACATCTCACAGGTCAAGCTAKCTGCATTTATTCCTCTATTTCACACAGTCTCACACAAATGCACACCCACTCTTTTATTTTCTGTGTATTACAGAATTAATTCATACAGGGGCTGCAGTGGAAGCTTTGRATTTAAGCTATTGCCAAATGGCCTGTTAAAATTGATAGAGATTCCTGTCACTGGTGGCTGTGCAACTCTCCTGATTCCCTTCTCTATTTGCCCTTCAGCAGATCTATTTGCTTCCTTGTCTACTTTGTGGAGGGGAAGAAGCTGACTTTCTGGTATTATTACTTTGTCCTGTGTTCTCAGCACACTGTAGCCAGCTCAGAGGCTGGGCTGTGCCCTTTGGCAGGTGGGGGCACAGGTGGGACCCCCCTGTGCTGCAGGAGTGAGGGCTGCAGCAGAAACCCCTCTTTGTTACAGACAGCTGGGAATGTGTGCATCACAGAGTGATGAGGTTGGAAGAGATCTCTGAGATCATCGAGTCCARCCTGTGCCCTAACACCTCAACTAGACTATAGCACCRAGTGCCATGGCCAGTCTTTGTTTAAACACATCCAGAGTTGGTGATTCYACCACCTCCCTGGGAAGAGCAYYYCAGTACTTYATTATTATTTTGSTGAAAAATTTYTTCCTAATATCCAACCTGTACCTTCCCTGAYGTAGCCTGAGACTGTGTCCTCTAACCATTGTAACCACTGGTGTTGTGCTGTGCAGCCTAACAGGGGCAGTGACCCTTACAGGTATGCTCGTGTTTATTTCACAAGTTCTGTCAGGATGTCTGAGCTTCTCTTTAGCTTTTATCCCTCTTTTCCTCTTGCTTTCCAAAAGGAGTGTTGCTAGTGAGTGCTCCTTTCAGCAGCTTAGTTCTGTGCTTGTTTGGAGGTTTCTGATGCTGGGGGTTGCTCACCCCCTGATGAGTGCTATGTCCATATTCTCAAGCAGCCTACAGGAAAGATGTCTGGCAAAGATGGAATGCAAAATACAATAACAAAGTTTAAAATTGTAATCATTATTCCCATTAAGTCATATTATCAAAACAGTTCTTTACAATTAGCTTCGCTTGATGGCTCTTCACAGGAAGAAAACAAAACCCTCAAGATTCCTATCCACTGAACCAAATCCCAGTGCAATTATTCCCATGTGGTAGTACTGAAAGGAATATGACTGCAGAGCAGTCTAAAAGCAAAATCTGTTTCAGTGGTTTTGTTCCAGAAGTGAGGAAAGTGAGGGCAATTAGTTGACCCTGAGAGGGTTTTCACACAGTCCTAATCTGGTTTTTGGTGTCTGCTGCAAAACAGTGCTGAAACCTGGTTCATTTACAAGCACAGGTGATGAACAGGCTGGAATTCCAAAGGTGTGCTGGTGAGAGCTCCCTGTACCAGCCTGGGTTCCTGCCCACAGGCAGATGGTCTGGAATTAAAATGCTCTTCTACCTTCTTATTATTGTTTGTATTGTGAACATGGGAGAGTGTTACYATAGGACATGAAATAACACAATGCAGACATGCTGCTCTTTTCAAGGTGAAAGAGAGACTTTTTAATTTCTGACTCCAACATTTATAGATTTCCAAAAGTGACAGTGGATTGGAGAGTGACAGTGCCACCTCTCCAATGACACTGGACAAACCAACAGTCCATCAAATTTCTCCTCCTCCATAAAACAATGCAAAACATTAAGTTATTTAAATTAAGTGTGTGAGAAAGTTCATTACAAGAAATGTAAACATTGAAAGGCTTAGAAAATCTTAAAAAATCAGGGTGACAGGAGAGAAATGCCACTTCTGACTTAATCTGTGTGCTGTCTCCCCTTGTATTCAGCTGCTACAAAGACTCCCACTCTGTTTTAAGATGCACAAATTGGCAAAAGGCTGTGGCTCTTACCACATCTGATGGATCTTTACAGAGGTCCCCCAGACACTGCCTATAGAAAAGAAATGCTGCAGAGAGGGAGATATTTATGATGCAGTTTCAGGAGGCTCATTAACTTCCACAACATGAATGAACTTCAGGTAAAATAAACATTTAAAGGGCAGCCTAACATTTTAAGGGACAGGTGGCAAGAATAATTTGTATCTGCGGTAATATTTATAAACATGGCATTTAAGAAACCTGCGATGCTGTACAAAAGGTTGTCACTATTTGGTTGCTTACTAAACAGGAGGAAAAATTGTTGGTAATGGAGGCATGTGAAAGTAAGAGATATCTAATGTTCTACCTAAGGAGCAGAGATGGATTGTTTGTTTCCCAGGTCAGGGTGAAACCTGAAATAACAGCAAATGGACATTGTTTTACTCTCCTTCCTTRGGTTTTGATTTTAATTTTCTCACACTTAGAAGGAGAAATGCTACAAGCAAAGTGGGATATTTTTGAATTGCTGGGAAGAGATTTTGGTGGGTTTCATTGCCAGTGCTGACTGTGCAGTGGGAATATCCACATTCCTGTAAACTGAAGGTGATAGTGATGCTGGGTTACTTTTTAGTTTAATTTTTGCTCAAGCTAGTTCTGCATCATTACATCTGTGACTTTAAAAGAGGTGCTGGGTTAACACCTTTGCAGGTGCTGCCAGTTGTTCCTTTAGGAAGAGAAATCATCAGCTGTTCACACTGATGTCCTTGATTAAAATTAACAAGTGGCTGTTGACAAAGGCCAACAGTCTGGTTTGTTTAGGTGAGGTGATTCCTTGATTCTGGCTCGTGTGTGTCCCCCCAGTGTAAATGCTCAGTGGTGAAAATCTAGTTACCARTTTTCCTGAAGAAATATTGGTCAGTAGAGAGTTCAGTTTGTTTTCTCTTTCCAGCACTGGCATTGGCTTTGGAATGCTGGCAGGRAAAAATAAATCCAAGTCAGGCTTTTCATTTAATCTTGTTTTCTCCTAATCCATGCTGCCAGGCCAGTGGCACATGAACAGCCATGTACTTGCTATGCAAGGTATTGTTTGTGAAGCTTTTTTTCTGCAGGGAGAACCTGTGAGATCAAGGTTGATTTTTGTCAAATGTTTTCCTTTGCTGTGTTGATGTCCCAGGTTACCAAGGGGTTAGACACCGTGACTAGAAATGTCTYTTCAAGTCAGAGACTTGAACTCTATTTTTTATTTAAAAAAAAACAACAAAACCAACCAAAATAAAAAAGCTGGTTTTACTGTCCCTTGCCTATGTTTAATGAGTGAGGAGTAATTGTATGTTCATTAGATGGAAACATAGCAAGATGCAAAGGTTTTAACCTTAGAGTAAGTAAATTCAGATTGAAGAMTAATTTTTAATGATCAAAGTAAATGACAGAAGTGAGTTTTTTAAAATTCAAATTTAGTCCTTAGTGCTTTCTGTTCTAGAGCAGAGCCTGACATCGTTGAGTCATTGAGTTTGATGCAGAATTTACAAACCTAATCTGGACTAAATTTTGGAAAGACTTGTGTAAACTGTGAGTTACTGGTGTAAAACTGGGCGAGGTTAGAGAGCTGCTGTGTGGGAGGTGCAATGTCAGGAGCAGTGGGGCTTTCTGCCCTTAGCCTGTAGACACAAAGAACTCCTAAAAAATTCCTTTGGGCGTGAAATTGAAGTGTGATGCATTGCAGGTATAGGGGGGTTTGGGTCAGTGTAAGGTCATCAGTTATATTGTACCAAGTAAGTTAAATGTTGGAATAATATCATAAATTAAAGTTACTGCTTTGTTGTCCTTCCATGCAGAAGCTGAATGAGTAAATTCATTTGTGGTGAATTTAATGTCTGGCTAGCCATTAGAATGGCTCCAGTGCAATTACTTTCATACATCGTAATAGTCTTGAAAAGTAAATAGTTTAAAAAAGCAAAAGCCTTGAAGGAAATTACTGAAAGCATAATGGCTTTTTGAGAGGCATGCTTTTGCATCCATATATACTTTTTTTTTWAATCCAACAGAATTAMATTGGTCTGTTAGTTATTTCTGCAAGATATTTTTGTCTCCTGCAATCCAGAAAATCATTAATGAGTGTTTTTCCAGTCAGAGCAGCGAGTGTCTTGATTGTCAGAATGTTTGTTATAGGGGAGGAGGGTGTCCTCAAAGACTTTTTTATCCTCCTCTCCTTTTTTTAATATAATAAGAATTTTAAAAAGGAAAAAACMAAAAGAAGGTTAAACAAAAGTCATTCTCTGCTTGCAGTTTTTATGCTTGAAGGGCCCTCACTTTTGTCATTTCTGGAGGCATCAGAATTGTTGCTGGCTTTGTCCCCACTGCAGGCAGTGACAAGGGGTAAAAAGGTTTCACATCCAGTTTCAYAGAATTGGCTGCAGTGAGCTGTAGCTGCAAAAGATGCACCTCAGGTCAGTGCCTGAGATCTCCACAAGCTTTTTTTTCTGTGTGCCCTCCCTTTTCCTTTTTGCAGTGTGATTTAWGTCTCATTCTCTTAAGCACCTTGTGTTTTCCCTTTGTTCTCCCATGACTCTCTTGCTTTTCCCTTGTTCTCTGCTCGCCCTGGGCTTTTCTGGCACACTGATCTCACTTGCTGAGGTGGAATCTTGAGTTTCTTCTCTTTGGGAGAAGATCATCCAGACAACTGACATGGGAAGTGTGAAAAACGCCCATCACTTGGTTTTGGAATTTTAAGTTTAATAGTAATTAAATGGTTATAAAAATAACAATGTAATTGGAGTAATAAAAATTTGGACAATTTGGATTAGGACAATACGAGACAATAAAAACAAAGAGTTACAGACAGTCTGTGTGCCTCCTTCTGGGCAGCACAAGCCCAGAAAAAGGACCCTGTTAACAGAGGATTAACCCTTAAAAACAACAGCCTGTTGCATATTCATACACCTCATACATGATGCATAAATTCCATTCAAACACAGGATTCTGTCTGGTCAGTGTCAACTTCTTCCTCTCAATCTTTAGGGCTGAGTGAGGTGGGAAGAACTTGATAAAGAGAGCAATAAATTCTCTTTCTCTGAAAGATTCAGGTGTCCTGTGGCTGCTATCTCAGTGTGAGTCCTTTCTTTAAAAAAAAAGTACCCTACATAGCATAGTTTCTATTTTAACATTTTGTTATAACCTAAAACTATATTTAACMCACTACTTAAGAAAAKTAATACAGCATAACTTGCTAACATAACACATATAATATTCATTTTAATATTTGCAAAAAGCCAATCATAAAATACACAYTTTTCACATGAAGTGTCTCAGGAAGGTGGGGTGCCCTGAGCATTCACCAGCTATGGTACCCAGCCTGTCACTGCCTCAGCTGGCACTGGGATCCTTGTTTGACCCTGGATCCCAGCTCCTCTGAGCCAGGTGTGTCTGGGTGCTGCTTCTGCACTTACCTGTCAGTCTGAAGCAGCTCCTGATGCCCGGGGTCCCAGCTGCCCTCCTGTTTTCTCCCAGCTGCTGTTTAATCAAAGGGGCTGAGAGWGGCAATGCAGGGAGACAAATCAGTTAGAGGTGTTGAAGCGTCTCTGAGAAAACAGACATGTTGCTCTTACAGGACTTTTGGGATGCAGTTTTTAGGGTTTGACTATCCCCAGCTGTGATATAAGATATTTCAGGGGGGTTGGATGATGTGGATAGCAACATATCCTACACTGTGCTTTTAAAATAGCTGATTATGGAGCATAAGGCCAAAAAGAGCTTGTACTTTCTGATCTTTTCCCCAGGCTTTAYTTTCTTTTGACCTTCTCATGACCTGCATCTTACCTTGCTCTGTGTGCCATTAGCACTTGCTTTATATTCCTTGTAACAGCAAATTCAGCCTGCTGTGGGGAGCCTTGGATATTATAATAACAAACAGGAATGGGTAATGGGCTGCAGAAATTAGTGTAGAGAATTGGCCTCACTCCACAAATCACCCACCATTTGTGTGCTGGCTGTTGTAATATTTATGTGAAGGTGCCATATGAATGGATTTGAGCATTTTTATGTCTATGCATCTCCCTATAATCCATTCTTCAGTCCACATGGGAAAGAAGTCTTCAAACTTGGAGGTGAAATCCAAGGAAAGAGTCAGTGTATTAATTAGTTTGTTGGAGTATAAGGATTGTTAAAAACCTATCTGATGATTTAAAACTTGTAATTTGAAGACATTTCCACTCTCTGTGAAGCTGGAGAACTGGACGTGGGAAGATGTATRTAAATGCCCAGTTGAAATAATGTGCCTTGTGAGACAGCAGCTTCCTGTGAGGGGCACAGGGACGCTCCAGTGCTCGCCCAGCAGCAATGTGTGTGCTAAAGCTCTTCAGCAAAATCCGAATTTCTACACCTGTTCTGTTTGTCAGTGCCTGGCTTTCAGTGGGGCTTCTTGCTTGGGCCACTGGTATTAGGAAACAAAATGAGAGCAGTTTCCTTTAGCACCTGGATGTCGTTGTTTTGGTCCATGATTGTGTTTTTTAGATTACATCAGGATTCCTCTAAGCTGTGACCTCCACCAGACCTGCTGATTTATTGAAAAGGCTGCTGAAATGTATTCAGCATTTCACATCTGTGAGGCACATAATATCACACCTAGGAAGCATATATGCACTGCAGTTTAACTCTGGAGAAAGGGTGTTGTTCCAGAGCTGAGAGGGTAATTAATCTCTGAATGAGTCAATTTATCAAATTGAAATCTTTGTAAGTTCATAGTGGAGATGATTTAGCATCCAGTATCCCCAAGGTATGCCAACAAGAATGCCTTTTCAAGATTTTGGCCAAGTAAATGTTTAAAATTATTGAGACTTTGGTGAAACTGTATTTTTTTTTCTTGCCTCTGCCAATACAAAAGATGGAACAGTTCTATTTTCTTAGATGCACACAAGTTATATTTCTATTATGTTTTTCATACTGAACAAACTGACAGCATTTCCTTGAATAACTGCAGTATTTCCATGTAATGAGTTGGATGAATGAAAAGATGAAAAAAAAATCATAAAATGGGCAGTCTGTTTTTCATCACTTTGGTAGGTCACAATGTTATAAAAGGCCATTACCTCTCACTGCAGCCAGTTTTCAGATGGCAGAGTTGTGTACAGACATGAAATTTGAAGTTCTAGTTACTCTTACAAAGGACAACTTCTGTTCTTTTCCGTGCAAGAAATAGATTTTATGTAAACAAATACAAATCTATATTCATAAAGCCTGTAGACCTCTTAATGTGGTGTTTGCTGTCCAGTCAGGAGTCACATTTAAAACCACACTACTTAAAAAGTTAGGCCAGTCCTTTTTCCTGATAAACAAAGCAAATGCTTATTTATTTGGTGTGCTGATAATACAGAGCTGTGGTGCAGTTTTTGGAASAGATGTGCTTCTTGAGTGTTTTTAACTCCATCAAAATAGTGGAATAATTGATTTGTGCTGTGGATAGGGAATTCTGTGACCTGTTTGTAAATTTGAAAGTAATAAAGTRTTTTGGGATTGAAAACCCACAGTAAGACAAGTTTAGGCAATAGAAGTAAATAGGAGAGATGCAGGACTGCGTCCATTGCAATACATGGAATCTTTCTGTAGCTTTTTATTACTTATTTTTTTACATAGAATGTTTGTGGTGCTTGTGAGAGTTCCCAGGACGAGGTGAGAGATGAGAATTTGACTTTATGTTTTCAGAAGGCTGATATATCATATCATATCATATCATATCATATCATATCATATCATATCATATCATATCATATCATATNATATCATATCATATCATATCATATCATATCATATCTCATATCATATCAATTTTAGCTACACTAAACTATACTAAAGAAAGATAAGGGATATATTAGAAAGCTTAACAAGAATGAATAATAAAAACTTGTGGCTGACTCCTCAGAGTCTGACACAGCTGGTGGTGATTGGTCATTAGTTAAAACCAATTGACATGGAACCAATCAAACATTCACCTGTTGGTAAACAATGCCCAAGCCACATTCCAAAGCAACAGAACACAGGAGCAGCAATCAGACAATTATTGTTTTCATTTTTGTCTAAAGCTTCTCAGCTTCCCAGGAAAAAATCCTGGGCAAAGAAAAATTTTCAAAAAATATCAYAGTAACAAAGGTGCAGCAAACAAYCTCTGGAAAGCTCTTGCATTTTCCTCTTGTGCTTTGCTGGTCTGARTTTTGGTTGGTTTAATGCACGTGCTGAGGATGTGTGGCTGGACTTGCCTGTGGACCTGTCCCACAATGACTGAGTTCCTTTGAAAAATCAATCAGAAGTAAGTCAATCAGAACCCTCTGGAAAAGGTGACTATACCCCCAATGATCATTAATGCTTCAGCAGCTCTTTCCTTCCCCCCTCCAAACTCTTCTGCATGCAGGCTTCTTCAGCTGAGCACAAACCTSCAGTTTAGTGGTTCTGCTTGTTCCATAGCCCAGCTGTCCTCTTGGTGGACAGAATAAAATTTGCCTCCTGGCTTCAAGGCTGATATTCTTTGGAAATGATGCACTGTGTTCAGCCTTGATCTAGGACAAGATGTCCCTTAAGCAAGGTTGGGTTTTTCTTTCTTTCCTTGTGTTTTGCTTATTTTCATTTTGAAATGCTGATATTGGCGTTGGAGTTTAACCATTATTAAATAATACTTAATTACCATGAAAAGAGCAGACCTGATAATTTCTGAAAGTGTGCTGATACAGCCTTGCTTCTCTTACATACTGACATACATTTTCTGGTGTGAAATAAAAGCTTGCATTACTTTCTGTTACACTGGTAAATTGCTTTTAGCCTGTTCATTTGTAGCTGTATTTTAATGGTTTTATGCAGGTGTATCCCAAATGCCTAACAACATCATCATCGTTGTTTTTCAGGCTAAAGTATGTGGAAATTCCCCATGKGTCACTGGGGGAGTCTCCTCTGTGCACATGGGCTGCCTGGATTCCTGCAGGATGGGTGGGATGGCATGGCAGATGCACCTGTGGGACACACAGGCTGGACTWTGGGGCTGCTGTGCAGGAGGTGCTCTGTGAGGTGCTGGAAGGATCAAGGACAGSTTGTGTAAGTCCTGTCAGCCCAGGGCCAGCCACCACTGGGTGGATTCAGCAGGAGTGTGTGACAGAGGGGACCAGGCAGTGCAGTCCCCCCACTGCTGCCTTTCCAGTCTTTGGGCTCTGTTGTTTTCATGGCTGAGGCAGTGGCTCCCATTAGCAGAGACAGTAATTCACTGAGTGCAGGAGTTATTTACAGTGCAGCTGTGCTGCTCTGATGGTGCCATCTGCCATCCATGGGTGGGAGCCAGCTTCCTGCAGGCTGCACATCCCAAGAGAAACCTTCCTTAGGACACCCGTGCATGGAACCTGCGTGCCCCAAAAACATGGGAGTTCCCCCAGAGGAACCCAGGGAGCTTAGCTGAGATCTGCRTCTTCACACTGTGGTGCTAGGATCTGAAATAATTCTGTGTATTTGAGGTGGAATCATCAGAAGCAACCCTGCTGGCCAATTTTCRTTTTCTCTCCTTTTAGATGAACTGCCTAATTCAGGTTTGTAAGATGCAGCCAGCCATGTCTGTCAGGGCACAGCAAGAAGAGCGAAATTACAAATTGCCATCTAAAGAGATCACCATCTTAATTGGAGGAGGCCTTAATTCACATTCCATGGGTGTATTTTTGCATTATTGCTTAATGAAAAAGCTGCTGGAGCCAAATATTTTGGTGGCTGTACCTGTGTCCCAGATCTCTGCTGGAGTTTGCTCTGTTGCCTGTGAGGCTTTCCAGCTCTGTGAAATGGAGGCACTGCCAGGGCCCTGTGTCCCAGGAGCTCAGGAGTGTGGGAATCCATAAAATCAGAGGGTTTTGGATAAGCTGCAAAAGGCAGGCCTCAGAGGCAGCAGAACTGTGGTTAGAGCTAAGCAGTAGCCATGAGATAGGTCAGCAGAAAAAATATGTAAGAAGTAGAAAAGTAAGGACAAACAGAACAATGGTCTGTGTATTAACGCTTGCCTAGAATAACTCCCTAAGCTACAAAAAAAATATCTAGTGAGATATTAGGAAGTTCTAGGCTTAATAATGAAGCTGTGTGCATTGTGTTTTAAGGCTTACAAGCAGGTATTGTATTCTGAATAAGCAAGCATTGTTTTAACCAAAGGTACGTGTGCTGATAGTGGTTGGATGGAACTACTGTCAATGTGCTTTTGCTTTGTGTGATTGGGAAAAAAACTTAAAAAGTAAGTTGTAACATTAAGTTCTTGGTCTGCTGCCTGGGATGTGAGCTGATGGCATCTTCCCATTGTCATCACCATGGAATGAGGCTGATGCTGGAAAATCAARCAGCTCAAGGCRCGYTCCCAGCAGTCCTGTCCTGTTTGTGATTTGTACCCGGCCCCAGGCAGCGATAAGGAGCTCACTGGGCGCGGGGCAGGCAGAGCTGCAGAGGAATTTGCCTTTTGCTGGGCCAGCAGAAGCTGATGAAGTGAAAGCACCTGCTTGGTTCAGCYGCTTGATTTATGCTGCCCTGTGCACTGGGGAGTGAAAATCTTACTAGAACCAGAGGGCAGTGCTGATCAGAATCACACATCACACCCGCACAGAGTGAACCTGGGGCTTCCGTGCTTATTTTGCAGCAGAATAGGGGRTTGTGTTCCAGGGGGCAGATCTCAGAGACATCTTGGGCTATRCAAACCAAGGGAGATGCTTTGACATAATCTAATGTACAAAACAAGTGAAAGCTTGGCTGGTCTAATAAATGGGAAAATAATGGGAAAATAAGTTTTGCCCAAGTCTGTGTTTCAGAGAAAGCTAATGAATGTTTTTAATAAAACTGTGCCAAGTATTACTTTCATTTATTCCTTATTTAAAAAGAAAATAGATTATTTTAAGAAAGTTAAATCTCCTTTTCCTTTACTTTGGGTACTGAGAAAACTTTTCCTCATAATTTGGCAATGCTTTCCTGGCTTTTTCTGTCAGCCAGTATTTGCTGAGCAGAATTGAACCTAGGTATGAAGATTTTCCCTGAAAAGATCTGGTTGATGAGTTTTCCTCTAGGTACAGTTTACTTTTTTTTTTTTTAAATGCATTTTAGCCTCTTAGCAATAACATTGCCCACTTTGCTCTAATTTTGGACATTGTGTGCAGAGTTTTCCCAGTGGAATGAGAGTCTGTGGAGAGAAATCAGCACAGGGAGTAGTGGCAATTTAACTGAAGGCCAATTAGGTGCATTTCAGATGAGCACTGGTTTTCTTCCTAAGAGTGKCTTTGGCTGGAGCTGTTTTGAGCATGGCAACTCCTTCAGACTTTTTTTTGTAATATTGAATAATAATCTTGACACTTGTGTGAGAGCCGTGTCAGTTTATAGTGACAATTTAAGTCATTAACAAATGGCAGCTATTTTCCATCTGTCCCTTATATCAGAATCCATATGCAACTTAGTGTTGGTTGAGTGGATTAACTTTCTCTTAATATTTTTGCAATAGCAAGCAACTCTCTGTTCCAGTTTAGTTTCATGATTCTTTTTTCTCCAGATATGGTTCTTTTATGAGAAAAAAAGAAAGAAAAAAAAAGCCCCACAAAAAAGGTAGACCCTGAGCATGTGAGCTGTGTTGATGACTTCTGTGGAACTGTTCATTTTCCAAAGCAAAGGGCTGTGCTTGTCCAAGAGGGTGAGGAGGGGGACMAATGAGACTCCTGTTTCCAGTCACTTGCAGAGCCTCGCTGTCCTGTTGGACAGTAAGACACAAATTCCCACAAAATTTGTGGGATGGGGACTACTGAGGTTGCTTGCCTCTGAGTGATTCCAGAATGGCAATTCAGCTGTTGGGAATCTGGAAACAGCTTGGAGGCGTCAGACCTCTGTTTTCCATAGAAAGTTTTGATTCCCTTAGTTCAGTTCCACACCTATTTTGGATGGCCTCTGTCTTGGGTGTCACCTGCCAGGCTGCTCTGCCTGGAGCTCTGTGCCCCTTCCAGAAGGGATCTGGCACTGCCACCTCAGTAGGGTGATGACAGTGGCTCGGTGTAGGATCGACGGGGGCAGGACAGACGGACACGAGAGATCTCTGCAGCCAGGTCGTGGAACTTGGGGTTTATTGCCAAGGGCCTGGGGGCAGGGCCCTGCTGGGAGCTGCCAGCCACAGCTCAGAGCAGCCCAAGAGAAGAGAGGACAGCGTTAAAGTGGATGAGAGGATAAGAGAGTAAGAGGCTAAGAGAGCGAGGTTCCCGTTACAATACCATAAATCTTCTTCTGTGCTGAATATTCTAATTCTCACAAACCAATCTAGTACAAGATACAAATCCTATAGCATTTCCATACAGCCCATAAGAATCATTACATTACCATCCTGTGTTACATTTTAAACCCTAAAAACTCCTCTTTGGGCCCCTTCTGCCAAGCTGGCAGGGTCTGCTCTGTTGTTATAGMAAAYGACACAGCACAAAGTACCACGACTCYATCAGAAGGGTKCAAGAGAGATTTATTACAGCTACATGTTGCTTTTATACTTTCTCAAGGTATTTACATTCACTTAACATACACATTCAYTGCTCTTTGGTTATAGGAAAGAAACAAAGTTCTCAGTGGGTGACCRAGGACCCACATCATTCTGTGAGCCAGCTGGAGTCTGCATCTCTKAACTTTCTCTCCTTCATCACGTCTCCATGGTGACAACCATGGTGTCTTCCTCAGGAGAGATATGGGGCTTTCCTTTATCTTCAGGAGGCCTTTGCTGGCTCWCAGGAACAGCACAGAATGTCTCTTCCACACTGCTCTGACTCTTGGAGCTGTCTGCAAGCAGAGGGTGTTGTTCCATCAAAATGGGATTACCTTCAGCCAGCCACACCATTGTTTKCCAGTTGTTCAGTAACTGAGGKATCTCAAAGCTTGCTTTCATTTCAATCTCGCTTATAGTTTCCRTATTCTCAAAATCCTTTGCCAGGCAATCACATCTATAAGTCTTTCCTGTTTCATCTTCCCCAGCAGCTCAGGGTTAAGGAAAGAAGTGCAGCTGAATCCCTCCCAGAAACCGTGGCACACAACACCCTGGGGTGTCTGGGAGGTGGGCACAGCTGGCTCTGCAGCTGTGGCTGGTGGGAGGCACAAACTTYATTTGGGTTAGGGATCACCCCAGTGACCTTTCCAAAAGGAGCCCTCTTCACACACAAGCAGCAGCCCACTCAGTGTCACTCAGTGTCACTGGGGGCACTTCAAGGCTGTGGGGATTTCAGCAGGCAGAAATGYATATAAGAAGCAGTTATGATAATAGGTGGAGCTCTGTTCAAACAGAGTGGAGATAATTAAGGTGTGGCTGTATTCATGCACATGGGGAKATTAGAAAGCAATGTTTTATTCAGTCTTCAAGGGCTCCAGCCTGCACTGCTGCTGTTAGCTGTTCTTCACTTGCCCGGAGCTTGGCTTTGCTTAGCCTGGTGGTCTCTGAGTAGCATCAACTAAAATAGAATTGCTGTGCTGGGTAAGTTTTAGAATAGATTTCTGGGAGAAATAGGAAGGAACAAAAATTCTGCTTTAAAAAAAAAAAACCCTAAACTTGCTTAGTTGCATAAATGCAAGGGGCAAAGAAGTGTTTTTCATGCAAAAAAAATATTGTGGTGTGTCAGCATGTTGGCACTGATGGTGAATAAGCTGTTTTAAATATACATCCCAGAAATAGGAAATATGGTGTGATATATTAGTCTGGGAATCTATCTTAAATGGAGGAAAAAGGACACAAAATGATACCATGTAGCTGGAATTCTTAAATTTGGACTTTTTTGAGAAGTAAATAAAAAGTGATCGTGAACTCTCTCTGTAGGCAGCTCTTAAGCAAGTAAGTTTTTAAATATTTCTAAAAAATTTCTTGTCTAGAAAAGCAGCACACTGTGGTAATAAGAGTTTCACTGTTGATCTTTATGCATGAATAAATGCATAGATATATTTTAATGGCATTTCTGGGGTTGATGCTGTAACAGCTGCCTTCAKTAATGATCTTTCAAAGCTGAGTGAAGGCATTGTTACAGAGATGGAATCAGTCTCTAACAGCACAAAGGTAACACATTGGTGGTCGATTTGGGAGGCTGTTTTGGAGAGAGATCCCCAAACAGAGCAAGCTCTTGGAGATGGTTGTAGAAATTTTGTAGGCTTAGAAGATGATTTCCACTGCATCTGACTGCTTTCCAAGCAAGCATCAATGTCTTGTCAGAATCAACCTTGCTGGAAGCAGGAGGCTGAAAGTTAGGGAAGGAATTAATTCTGTCATATTTATTCCTGAGAATAGGACCAGAGGAAGTGGCCCTGTCTCCTGTGAAAACCTTTTGTTGTCCAGTGTGAAAGCTGCGAACATTTTGAGTTTTTTGTTCCTGGTGCCATTTTCTCTGTTCMCCAGAAGCACTCAAGACTCTGAAATATGAATCATGCTATTTGGTCATTACAGCTGTGATGGCACTAACAGCATCAAGCTGTTAAACAGGGAGAGAGAGGCCCTTTTCTCCTTGGCTGTAGYTCTTGGGTTTAATTCTGATTAAGAGGACAGACCAGGGTAGTGTCCAACACAACATAAATGCATGCACATTAATTTAGTCAGGGAACAGGCTTCTTGGGAAATCAGATTAATTGCCCACTAGATATTAGCATCTATGATTTTGCAAAGTAATTTAGCACTTCTCTATGACTGAGATTTCTCAATGGGAAAAGGCACATTCCTGCCTTTTCCACAAGCACATTCTCCAGGCTGTGTTTGAGAAACATTCAATGGAGTTAAATTAGAAAGTATGATAACATAGTCACTATTTAAACTATTTTAAAGTTTTTCTTGTAATGAATAAAAGCAAAGTCATTGTTTTTAAAGCATATTTCATTTTTTGTGAGAATAGATGCTCCATTACTCTTGTTTTAGATGGTGTAGAAATGCATTGCTGTTTAATAAGAGGTGCAAAACTGTTGGAATATTYATGTTATGACTCAAATCTCCTGTCTTATGAGGGAGTGGAACCTGGGTAAATTTCCTGAGCAAGTTCAAGGGGAGCATTAAGCTTTATTGAAAGAAATAGTGTTTGTAAACACTGAAATTGTGAAAKTCCTTAGGAGTGGTTGTCTGGAAGCTGTGTTATTTTCTTTCATGTAAAAACTGACCTTGAAATACAACAATTGCACGTTTTGAAATTTAGTTTGCTCYAAATTTCCAGTGTTCTGGCTAACACTGTCAATACTTGTGGCTTCCAAAGCAAGGAAATGCAGCAGTATGAACTGGATTGTCAGCCCTGCTGTGTGTGGTGGGTTTGGGATAGATTTGTTTTTCTTTTCTGAAGCAGAGTTATTTCAAGCTCTGTAATTTGTGCTGATTCTCCTTCCTGGTGGCTCTCATCAAACCAATCTTTGATTGGGAAAGGATTCTACCTGGCTGATGCATCCAAGAATAAATAAAAATAAAAATGTATTTTACCTTCCCACTGCCCCCACCAGCTATGGTTTCAGTGGGGAAGGTGATTGATAAATTCAAGAGTAGCAGGAATGAAAATTATTTTGCAAGGAAAGACAGAAGTTTTCACAGTTGCACATTCAGAGATGCAGRGTTTTTACAAGCAGGGCTGTAAAATGAGTATGAACAAATATGCTGATTTTTTACTCTATCATAGCCACACACATTCTCAGTAAATACCAGGAAGGAGAGCATTACCAGACAAAATTACCAYGCTGAAGTTCACCCTAGGGATTTACTTATGTTGTGCTTTAATTATGGAGAGATTTTCAGTTTYGAAGTKGATTTTCAATTCTCACTAGATGCATTTCTATAGATGGAATAATCCTTCCTTCATGAAGTAGAATTATTAAAAAATATGTTAATAATGCAAATTTAAAAATCTTGACATGCAAATGTTGCTAATAAAAAGAACTCTGTGCAGAGTTTAGTTTGCAAAGAATTCAGCTTCAGAGTTTAGTATTGCTCTGGAGTGCAGTTATCTGAAAGTAAAATGTATGAAAACAATCAAATACAAATATGATGTTTTAGGCTTTTGGGGGAGTTTTTGTGAAGTCAGGCAACGTAAGTGGAAATATTTTCATTAATTTTTTGCAAAACCACTCATTAAAACTTGTAAGTGCTTAACCAAACAAAACCTTAATTGAAAGTGTCAGAAGTGATCCATGGCTGCATTACAATTTTCTTCTTTATGCATCATTTCCTTTACCATTTAGTTGGATACCAGCCACTACTCTGACCTATCAGTTCGGACACAAAATGTTCACCCTGGTTTCTTTGTGCTCTGTAAAAAGAGTTAAAATAGGCTTAGATTGAAAATGAKAGGAAATTTATTGGTTGGGGTTTTTCCTAGAGCAACATCAGTGTTCTGAACAAGTGGCCACAGGACAGTTCCAGGGATGCAAAAGGCCATATCCCATGTGTACTCTTTGTATCCTGAAGTCTGATTTATTATTAAAACATCTCTTTATGAAAGGTGAAAAGTATTTTAATGCCTCTGGCAACAGCTTTGTTAAATCCAGATGTCTGTAGTAAAATGGAGGATACAAAAATCCTTAACTGACATAGATAAAGATAGTAATCAACTGGTGTTGGTTTTCATTCATTTCAACCAGTGTATCTTAACTACTATCACATAGATTTTTGTGTATAGGATAAATATTTCTCAAAAAAAAGTAATGACATATTTYTGATGAATTTTTGAAGTGCTACTCACTTTGTGAATTTATGTAGCAAGGATCAGTTATAAACTCACTTTGAGTAAATACATTTAAAACCTTTCACTCCACAGTTATTTGCTACTCACTTAGAACAGGCTCTCACCATGCTCAGTGTAGTTTTCCAGAATTGGGTTCTGCTCTGTGCCAGGTAAGGATCTGCACTCGCTGCAGTGGAGCAGCCACACAGGTCAAAGAGAAGGGTTTTTCCCCAGRAATCCAGGCCTCTGAGAGCACTGATGGAAGCTGCCCTTCTCTCCCATTATGCTTGTGGAGAGATGGCACATAGGAATATAAGAAGCTGTTGAGCAATCCAGTTTATTGAATAGATTCTTGGGGCTTTCCAGGCCTCGATGCCTTCCCCTGAATCATGGGTGTATCTTATAATTGTCTTATATAATGACAGCCCGCATGGAGACACCAGGGCAGAGCTGATTTTAGCAGTTCCAAAAGGAATACAAGTTCTTGTGTGCCTTAGAGGCAGTCAGSCAAGCTTGCCCTGTGTTCACCTGAGCTACTTTGCTCTGTAATGGTTAAAATTAGGTCTGAAAAGTTTCTTTCTTTGAGATACCAGCAAGCAAGTCCTCATAACCCAGGAGAGGAAATTTATCTGTTGTGTCCTCACCCTGCTCTGCTTATCCAACTGTTTTCAAAGAYACATTCAGGTATAAGGGCATTTTAAAGGGAATTCACCTGAGTCTTGGCCCCAAGTAGTCTTTCTTGGGGCAATACAGGATTAATCTGTCCTTTGAAGTTGACAGTTCTATCAGTTTACATCTTCTGTTTTAAAGTCCCTCTCTGTTTTGAAGAGAAAAATTCATGATCATCTTTCACAGAAAAAAAACCCCCAAACCTTTCTGGTTGTCCCTGCAGTGAGAGGTAAAGAATAAGYTTTGAAAAAAATATAATAATGGGAACCTAGGCTAGCAGGGAAGATTCCATTATGGTATTTTGCTGGGAAGTGTGGAAATCAAAGGTTTGAACCTGAACAGAATGTGAATGAATTTCAGCCCTTTTAAACCCAGTGGTTCATCAGGTGTCTGTTCTCATCAATTAATACAATCCTCCATTGTGCTCAGGAGTGGTCCTGTACCACACAAAGTTGTGGACTGTCAGCTGCACTGAGAAATGCCAACCACAGTAAACACTAGATCCAGCTCTCTTTGCAAATTGTGACTCTTAAAACAAATGTCATTTGGACTAAAAATAAACCCCAGCTGGATTATGGGATCCAAGGAACTTGGATCCTACAGAAAACTGAATATGGAAAAGCACTGTGTAGTTGGATTTCTTTCAGATGGAGGTTGGTGAGTGCAGAAAAAAAGAAAGCTCAGATCAGTAATTTCACTTTCTGGCAGGAAGATGTGTGTAATAAAGTCCCTGGGCTATAAAGTGTTTGGCATGTGGAGTCCCATGAAAAAACTGATAGTCATCTCTGTTTGCCTGAGAGAAAACAACCTTTAATGTATAAACCAAGCCTAAACTGGGAAGTGAAGCATATTGCAGGAATATAAACTGGGTTTTATGACTGTTTTTAATGGCACTGGATGGAAAGCTATTTATACAACTCAAGCAGCACCTTTGTGTGTGTGACTGCCCTTCCTTGAGGTTTTGGGCTCTGTGCATTTCTTAGCTCATGGAGGCAGGGAAGGTTCACTGACACGGCACCTCTGAAAGGTGCTGCTGTTGGTTCAGCTACAGCCTTGGGATTTCCACAAGGACATTTATTCATGAGAGTCCTCCAGTGGGCTCCTGTACAAGTAGGAGGTGTTTTCCCTCGGAAAACAAGAGGTATCTCACATTTGCATCCTTAAGAGGTTGTTACTGAGCTTCTCTTTGGAACCAGGGAATGTTGTGTGCAGCAAGGCACAAAGGCGAGTCGCTGAGTGCTAGCRCACCAAAGTGACACAGAAATTCAGTAAGATGTACTTGGCTTGGAAATCTGTCTCATTTATGCTGTCAGTGGCACTCCTTGCGAGGTGATGAGCTGTGCTGAGTGCCTCTCCCCTGCTCCTGTGGGAGCATTAATCTGCAGGAGCCCCACGATGGCTGTGCTGGTGTCACGCGGCCGCAGGCAGCTCACTCAGATTAATGTAATCTCTGTTATCTTAAACACCACAGCTCATACTGCAGATTAGTTCCTCATTCCCAGATTACAGCTGACCTCTTTTTCTGACATGCCCTTACATTTTACCTTACAAAGAATGTAAGGCAYAAACAAGTGTTGTATTAATTACCCTCTTTAATACCCGTCATACTTTCACCTTTTGGTAAAGGCTCACCAAGAAAGACATCCAAAAGGAAATCTTGTGTAAAACTGGAAAGAGATCTGCTTGTTTTGCTTTGTTGCTAAGGCTCCCATCAATAAATATCTCACTGTTATGAATAGTTAATCCTTTCCCTCTCACTAAAATTCAGAATAACAGAGGTACTACTACATTTAATTCAATGTAGTAACTAATTTCTTCAACATTTCACCCCAATAGCTCTCCCATTTCAGATAAAGTGATGAAAGCATGTGCATTTTTATTTAGCCTCTTTCAGGTTTAAGGTTAGTTTTCTGAAGTAAGTCCTGCAAATACCTACAAGTGATGTGTTTAATTTCTGCATTACGTAAGAAACAAAGGGGCTTGTGTCTCCCTGGCCAGACCTTCTCTTGATCAAAATATCTGGGACTTCAGCTACAGATTTTGCATATCTGACTCTTGGAGCCAAAAAAGTGTTGATTACCAAGCCGAAGCAGATCAMGTTTCTCTTCCCAATTTTCTTTTTACTCTCTTACTTTCTAAAAATGCCTAATCACACATATTTCATAGGGTCAGTTTGCTGCACAGATTTTGGTTAATAAGTTACATTGCATAATTACCTGCTTCAGGAACTGTCACTGTGTTATATAAGACGTGTGTTGTGTAATGAGCACTGTGCTGTATAGTGCATAATTCATGGTATAACGTGTGTATTATATAATGAATATAGAGCTACTCATAGGAGGGTTTTTCTGCTGTGTTGTCCTGTSTCTGGCAGCAGCCTGTATATGGAGGAAAGAAGAAAAAAAAAAGGTGTTGAACATCAACTTCCCTGAAATATTCTCCTGGCTTTCAGCAATTGGTGCTTCAGGGAATTGCAGGGGTGGTTATCACTCCAGAGTGAAAATAAACCCTCMGTGATCCTGGAAGTATCTTCTGCTGGTGAATCCATGTCTGCTGTGTGTCTAAAGCAGCCTGTGAAATGAGCTGTAGGACACAGGTCACACTGCCCTGGCACTGATGCAGTTCACTGGGCAGGAAAACAGCAATAAATAGGTGAAGCAGGGGCAGCTGTTCCCTTACTGAATGATCCCACAGGGCTGTGGAACCATAGCACATTTTCASCGCGTGCTTTATATCGCATGGAGTAATTTGGTCATCGTCAAGAATCTTAAACTTGTGCAAATTAATTTCTTYAAAATCACAGAGGAAGAAGGGAAGTAAGTTTGGAAGTTTTCTCATCAAGTTTTGAGTTGCAGTTTTGAAATCAAAATAAATAAGCTTTCCAGTAGACTGGTCATAGTGCACCAAGTGCTGGTGAGTGTATTTCATGTGGCAGGCGTGCTMTTCATTATTAGAATCCCTTAGGATCTTCCTCACATGGATTTAGATGTTGGGCAGAAATACAGTTGTGTGAAAGTTTTGGAGTCCTCAGGCTRCTGTAACAGATATCCCCAGTTCCTTGCAGAGAAAAAACCCAAGGCAAGACTTTGTATGTTTTATTTAAAATTAGGCAGGCTCCTTCAAATGGATTACTGCAGTAATAAACAGAGGAAAATGTAAAATTTTAAGCTTTTAAATTGGTAGTATCAATTATCTGCTGAGGTTATGGGAAACGAAAATGAAGTAATCATGTTTTAACTTCATTTTAGTTCTAGTGTTTTCCCTTCCTTTTCAGGTCACAGATACTTTTCTTATGCTTTTAATATTTTATCTAGAAATATGTCAAAGAAAACCTATGAGTTTAATTCATGTTGTCAGGAGTTTGTTCCAGTATTGTCTCTTTCTCAAGTGGCAGAGAAATCTCCCTTTTTGGAAAGAGGAGGAAGGCAGAAAAAAGATTCAAAATGGGAAAAGGAAAAACCCTAATGAAAGAAATCTGTGATTATGCAGAGAAACAAAAGCTATAGGAAATAAATTAATTTGTGAGAGTACCTGTCTCTCCAGGTGTAAATTTATAAATATCTACTTTATCATAGAAGCAGTGTTTTGAAAATCTGTTCCCCTTTTCTTGTTTTGTTGATACTTTAAGGTTAATTCATACTAATGTATCTGTACTGTTCATGCYGACTGAAAATGAGATTTTTTTTATCTGAAAGGTTTTGAGAACACCTTATATTCTGATTTCTTGAGACTACAGATTCCTTTGAAGCAAAATAGTTAAATTTTAGAAGAACTGAATGCAGACATTTGATTCATTTGAGTGTTCACTRTAAGTATCTTCCTTTCTCCCATCTTTGCAGTTGGGATTTCAGGTACAAYTAGTTCCTGTGATTTGGCAGAGTCTGTGTAAGTTTCTGCAATGACAGTGAGGTTCCCTTGGTTCTCTCCCAGTTGCTGTTCCCCAGAAGTTTAATGTTGGCTCTGTGGGGGGATGTTCTCTCAGAGTGCAGCAATGGTTTGGTGTCTAACCCAGTGCAAAGGGGATTTGCTTTGGCAAACCAGCTGAGGGGGGCTGACTCGTGGTCGTGGTCAGAGCTGAGACTGAAATGTTGCCCAGCTGGTGAAAAGGCTGTGTGAGTTGTGGCCCTGAGCAATGGCAGTGTGGTCTGGATTCATTTATTTGATCATGCAGCTGKGAAGCTGCTGGCAGAACAAGGCTCTGTGCATTCAGAAAGTGCAAGAGCTGCTGTTGTATTAAGCTGCAAAGGCAGCAGCCAGGCTGCCTGAATAGAAATTCATTTTCCAAATGGAAGTAAAGCCTACAAGTGAATGGAATCTTAAGTTCAGGGTGCTGGTTCACAGCTGGGCTGCAAGGTGCAGCTCAGAATTTGCCTGAGGAGCTGAGCTTTGTAGGGCATGACTGTGGTGACAAATCTGCCTTGCAGTGGCAGCAGGGTGGCAGCTGGCAATTCAGAGCACCCAGAGGTGGCACCTGGTGGGTTTTTACCTGAAGAGAGCTCATGCATTCACACCTTGCATTGCTCTCGGGACTCAACACCTCCTGAGAAGTTTCCTGACACTTTCATTTGGATTTGGATCCAGTCATCCTCTGTGWTCCAACACTAGGCTGTTCAGACCAGGGACTTTTTAACYTCTRCAAATTCTTAGTGTGRAAAATGCCAATCACTTGTTTTTAAAATTTTAAAAAGTTTAATGATAATAAAATGGTTATAAAAATAGCAATGTAATTAGAGTAAYAATAATTTGGATAATTAGGATTAGAACAATATGAGACAATAAAAMCAAAGAGTTATGGATGGCCGGGTACCTCTTTCTGGGCAGCACAAGCCCAAAAAAGGMCCCACRTTAACAGAGGATTAACCCTTAAAAGCAACARCCTGTTGCATATTCATACACCTCATACATGATGCATAAATTCCATTCAAACACAGGATTCTGTCTGGKCAGTGTCAGCTTCTTCCTCTGAACCCTGATGGCGTCTTCAGGGCTGAACKAGGCAGGAAGAAGTTCRTTTGTTCTGATAATGGAGCAATAAATTCTCTTTCTCTAAAGATTCAGGTGTCCTGTGGCTGCTRTCTCASTGYSAGTCCTTTCTTTAGAAAAAGTGTCTTACATAGCATAGTTTCTATTTTAACMTTATGTTATARCCTAAAACTAYATTTAACCCACTACTTAAGAAAATTAATGCAGCATCACTTGCTAACATAACACATATAAAATTCATTTTAATATTTGCAAAAAGCCAATAATAAAATRCACATTTTTCACACTTAGTAAGACAAAGGACTAAGGCAGTACATATCCAATATAAATTGTAAACAGTCATCCATAGATATACAATAGAGCTTTATTACAGACAAAGAATTAGCCTGTTATGGTATGCTTAGAGGAATATTTGTGTACCTTTTGAGGACAGCCTTGCTGCTTCTCCTGGGTAATTGGAAAGGTGCTGGTGTTTAACAGATTTCCTAAATTGATTTATGCTACTCATGAGCACCCTGTAGCAGCATTTTCAATGCTTGGGAAAGTAGATAATAATTGCTAACTTAAGTAATTCTATCAAATCTGACCTGGAGGGATCAGGTTTTATGTATTGCCTGAAAATGTACAGAAATTCTGCTTTGAGTCCTCAGAAAATTTGAGATTAGAAGAAAAGCAGGTTCTGAGAAAGAGTTCTGTGCAACTAATGTGATTTGCCTTTTGTAACTATCTCATAAAGTTAGATAGTTCCCTCTCCTCAAGCAATTAAACTTAATTTCTTTATATTAATTTTGATTCTTATTCAGAGAGTTTTATCTCTTCATTACATACTCTGGCTCTAATTTAGCTTTTAAAGCATTGCTGATTAAAAATAGATTTATTTCACTGAGCTAAACATTATTTTAAAATGGCTATAGAGGTATCTGCTAAGGCACCTCCCTCTGAATATTGTTAACTATATAAGCAAAGCTATCTAGAAGTCAATTTTGTCATTATCAGAYGCTTTCAGGGATTGTAAAGTTTTTCACTTAATGACTTCCAAAGAGTTTCTGCCAGTTATCATTAAAAAGGGACGTGAGAATAGGTTGATTCTTCCAGTGGTAACCRATCAGTAGTCAAAGTGCTCATGTGGGATGAGACTTTAAATCTCTGATCTTTCTTTTTCAGTTCTTCCAGTTGAAGGTTTAAATATCTTTTTGGCACTGTGGAAAATTTAACTTCTAGAGCTCAGGGTTCGCCCTTGAAAGAGTGACATGACTGAATGTATTTCAGCAAGAGATTYGGTTCTTTCTGGTGACTCATGGTTGTCTTAAAATAATTTAAAATTTTCTGATAGGCCAGAGTTACAGGTAGAATAGCAGGTTATTTATTTGCTAGACTGCTTTAAATATTGCATAAAAAAAGAAACTCCACAGATGTGCCTTTCATTTCAGGAGTATTAACAGCTTACATTTTTTTTTTTAATTTAAACTTTTTTTGTGTTTGTTGGATTAAATGGTCTTTGTGTTTCATGTTCACATTTTGGATAAAATYAAATTAATCAGAGACTTGGCATTTGGAAAAGGAAAACTGATGCAACATAAATGTAGCCTGAAGGTTTATTTCATTTATGTAGTCCTTGGGGAGGGGAGTCAAATCAGGAAAGCCAATCCAAGCTGCAGTCCTTAACAATTTATAAAATTAAAAAATTGACAATGCTGGATTTCCTCATGATGACTGCCTCAAAAAACTTGGTGTGCAATATGAAATTTAGCACTTGGCTGTGATTCTGTGGAGAGTATCAAAACTGAGTTAAAMTGAAATCTGAACTGCCAGGTATGTAGTTGAAATTCTAGATTTTTATAGGAAAACTTTTTGATTACTTGAATATACCCAGTATCTTACTCTTTTGATARAATGTTGAATTTTAGCATTAAGAAATCCCCTTGCATGATAGCAAGATGAATCAGTAAAATAATCCACAAGGAGTGTCTATAAATACCTATTTGTACTCTTCATCTCTATGATTACCAGGCTTCAAATATAAATCTACCACAATGCCTYGTTATATATGCTGGAAAACTATCCCTGGAAGATTTTTAAATGAAGAATTATTTTGTCTTGTTGAAAGATATATCTGCTGATCATTTTTTTAATAAGGGAGAATGAAAGGCAATTAAAATGAACACTTTATTAACAGTATGTCATCACAGTGGTTTGGTATCTTCTTTTTTGTTTTAAGGCCAGTTCTGCCTCTGAAAATGAACAAAGTAAAGCATTTTATCATATCTTGAGCTACGGTGTGTGATGGCATGTGATTCTGCATTAATTATGCAATGGCCACCTTTTTTTCTAAATTTATCTAGTCCAGAAAGCAAAAAAAAGGGCACATTGTGTGGAACCCCAGGGAAAAACCATAAGCTCATGGACATGAGTCAGAAGTGCAAGGTGAAATACTGCCTTGTTTGCAGACTCGGTGTCTCTGGGGGAATCTGGTGTGACTGTTACCAAAAGGACATCACTGAGGGCTTGGGCAGCCTTTAGTGCTGYTCTCTCCAGCTCAGCCAGGTGTCAGTTGCTCCCATTGCTCGGACTGGAATGCTGTGACACATCCTGTTCTCTTGGAACGTTTGAGTTTGGGAATCACAGAATCACTAAGGTTGGAAAAGAGCACTGGGTCCGACCATTGGCAGAGTAGCACGGTGCCCGCTCAGCCACACTGTGAAGGGCCATGTCCTCTCATTTTCCAAACACTKCCAGGGATGGTGACTCCCCCACTTCCCTGGGGAGCTTGCTCCAATGCTCAGCCACTCTTTCATGAAGTGCTTTGTCCTAATGCCCAACCTRAATCTCCTGTGGCCCAACTTGAGACCATTTCTTCTTGTCAGTCTTGGCCCCTGGTGACCCTGTATCACACCACATTACACAAGTGCCAGGAGCTCTTTAAACCAGAAAGCTGTGCAGAATCTGGTACAAAGCTACAATGCAGTGGGATACCTTTGGTTTACTTGCCAAGGTGGTGCATGAGTCACTAGTAGRATGTTATCTCCTCAAAGACAGTCTGTCCTGTCTGTCTGGAGCTGTTTGTCCCACTGCGCCACAAATGACAAAGAACCAGGTGGGAAGTGGCTGGGTTCTTGTCAAATGTTTTGTGAGCACCCAGGTATTGACTAAAATGAAATGGGGACTGGCAGAGAGAAGAAAAAGATTATTGCAGTCTTGATCTTGCCRCAGGATGCCCTCTGTGCTTATCCTGAGGTAGGAGATACGGCTAAAGAGAGGGCTGGCACTGCTGGGGRGGAGCAGGGGAGAATGAGGCAGTTATGTTCCAAACTCAAGTTTGGGAACATTTCTTTGAAGTGAACCTGYCATGGACAAATGAGTAAATAGTCAAAATGACAACATTTAATGTTTGCAATACGCACAATTGTTTGTTACATTCATGCTCTTGTTTAAAAAAATGAATTACAGTCTCTCAAAGGAAGAAAGGGACTGCTTTGCATCCCAGTAATGGCACATTAATGCTGAGTASTGTGGTAAGAGCTAAAAGTGGCTTCTGGAAGGAGTAGAGTTAGATTTTAATTCTTTACACCSTATTATAAAATTTGTTATTAAAGTGTAAGCACGTTGTATACCAWAATGAAATACTGTAATTAAGAAATACAGCATTATCAAGTCTAATAATTTTTAACTCAAATGTCTGAATCACAAAATTGGCCTAGAAAGGTATAATTTWAAAATATTGAGTTTCCATGATGCATTTCAATACTTTTACCTCATTTTAGGACTTGCAGATTTGTTCTGCAGAGTGGTTGAAATTTTATTTTCTTAAGGAAAGCTGGAGTTGTCAATTTAAGTGTTTGTGGTTAAAAGAAACATTGGTAAGAAACAGAAAGCTAAAACCAGCAAGAATGGGTTTTGCCATGKATCATACATTGCATGCATGTGAAGCACTCCACATGCTCCATTTCCAGGTTGGAGTGGAAGCTAACCCCAAGGAATATGTCGGCTGTCACATTTCACTCTTCTTTCACTGTCCTCTGTGATGTGAAGGGGTCAGTTAACTGTGGAATTACTGGGAAWCAGGCTGTTTCTGGTGCTGGAGAAGTGGCAGTTTCCAGCAGATGAGAACCCACAAGTGTGGTTTTCCAGTTAGTAACTTTTGGATGACTGTGTTAACAAAGGGTTACCTGCAGAGATGGGGGGGTTTGGCAGCCCTCTGAAGGGGTCAGGGCCTTGTTYCAGGCATCTGTGCTCTTTGGCTTCTCTGGAAATCTGCTGTARATCAAATTACTTGGTTGCAATTAATTTTTATGCGTAGAAAATAAAAACAGTTGAAGGGAATTGCTTCTGGGACATAATKCTGTCAGCTGTTACCAGTAACATAAATAAAAAAGTTTTCTGGAATCAGTTGTGTGCTCCCAGTTCAGGTGAGTCAACCAAATTCTCTTTTTTCGTCATAGATCAGTGAATTCAAAGTGCTTTGCACTTGAGCCCTGCGAAGTCCTCTACTTGAGGGAGTTCTGCTGCCAGCTGAAAAACATCTGAGCAGTTCCCCTGGGGTAGMAGGTTTCTGAGCTGGAGGGTACAAGTCCTTTCTTTCAGAACCCTCCTAGCCATTATGCACTGGTGCTTTGCCTTTCCTACCTCACTGGGTTGCTTCTGTGCAGGAATTTTTAACTGGGGAGTTCTCACATCACCCCATTTTGAGAGAGACACTGTCAATCAGCAGCATCCCCTGACCCTTTCCCATCGAGTCTCATGATGAGCTTGTGCCAGAAGGTTTAGCTGGGAGAGCTGTCACTGCTCACTCACTTTGCAGTGATTGTTCTTGGGGAAGTTACAAACTGCAGCTCAGTGGAATGCCACAGTTTGATTTTGTGTGGTGAGAGAAAAACAGCGGTGAAATTTTGTGAAAGAGACCCTTAGGAATTTTTTCCCCCTGCCCTTTCTTCTTACTTCATCCTGCYAGTGGGAAGGAGTATTAGCAAGGGGCTTGCATGAGAATTAAGTGCCAGATCTGCAACTAACTCCTCGTCCCTGGAAAACCTCAAGTATCAAAGGAAAAGAAGTCTGAGTTTAACTGTCAGGCAGAGCTCCACTGAAGGGCTGCAGATTTATTGAGTGTTAAATGTCAGTACCAATATAATAAAGATGGTACACGGTTGGTGATGAGAACTTGTATGAAGAAAAATCCTTTTCAATAAGTTGTCAACATATCTGGAGTTGTGCATGGTTATTAAAAACCAAAAAGACAGGTAGGGAGCCAATGGAAGCACCTTCTGAGCTGCTCAGATTTCAGAGGCATTTCTGCAAGCTTGGTCCTACATTTGTTATTTTTGAGTGTTGGTCTGTTTTGATAATGAACTGCTTTGGGAAGGGGCATATCTTAAATCTGTCATGCTTCACAGGTGTTTCTCTTCTTGAACCCAGAGGCCTGGGTGAGGCACAGCTGGAGCAGAAWGCAAGGCTGTGTGTATAATGTGGTCCTTATTAAGCAAAAATRTCTTGTTAGAAGAGTTCTCGAAGCACTATTTCCATGGTATGGTGTGAAAAAATCACAGCARAAAATCCTGTGTGTTCTCTTGGGGATGGGAAGTTATTTAAATGTTATGCTTTGGATACTGAGAAGTTTAAAAAGATGTGAATGTCATAGCTGGGAAGGTATTTTGAGAAATGAGGGTGGGGCATGCAGAGTTATGGCAGAGTGGGTCTGGAATCCCACCTCAGTGTAACAAAGAGCACTGTGTATCTCTGAGGCTGGCTGAGGATGGATTTTCAGTGGTGCAGGAGCAAGCTCAGCATTTGCTGGCCAAGGCCAGGGAATCTGGGAGAGGATACAGCTCGTAGATGCAGTGGCTGTGGGTCAATATTGCAGGAATCCATTTGTAGGAAGGCTTGCTGAGCTCGGGCTGCCCATTACCATCTGTGGCTGTCAAGAAGCAGAGCCAGAGTTTCTGTTCCTTGCAGGCAAGGAATCTGATTGAGGTTATTCTTCAGTGTGTAAAATCAAAAACACTGTAAAATTTATAACCTCTTCTACTCACAGCCCGCTTTCCATTTTGTAAACTCTCTGTGATGATGGTAATCCTTCTTGAGGGTTTTTTTTTTTATTATTATTCTATTTGATCTTCTGAAAGCTATAGCTGACAATGTTTAAACAAATCCAGCATTTACAAAAAATGTATAAATACGCATTGTGTCAACTAAAACCTGATTATCAAGTATGGTGGGTGCTCCTGGATTTTTCTTAAAGGTATTAAATTTTGCTTTGACAGCCTTGCAGAGTCCAGCAGGTTGAGAAGCGAGCTTTTGGCTAGGTACTGCTGCATTGTGCTCGAGGCTCTTTCATTCCAGTTGCTGTATCTCATTTACTCTTTCAGCATTTTTTCTCTATTTCTGGTCCCAGGCTAGTGTTTCATCATAAATAATAGGAACAAGAAAAAAATTTATTCAAAAAAATCCCTTTTCTAGACCATATTAAAGGCGTTATTTGTTTAAAGGATTTTAATTTATTGCCTTAACGCCAATGCCACGTGCTAATTATGAGCCAGTTCAGCAGCAACTGCAGACTTTGTTTTTTGGAAGACTTTTTCTACTGCTTGAGGCTAATGACACTTCTGTGTTTTGATCACTTAAGAGTGTGGGACTCACATGCCAAGCATACCTGTAGTTTTAAACAATAAATCTTGAACAGAATAAAGAGCTCTCTTTCTGAGCACCTGATCGATGATGCTTTAAACACTAAAGAACCATAAGCAAAATATTAGAGACATAGAGAGCTTTCTATTACAAATGAAAAATAAAGTGGTATTTTATACTATGGAGTGTTGAGGTTAATAACTATAAAGATGCAAATGCCTTGCTGAAGATGAAACTGGGCAAGAAGCTGAGGCAACCTGCTGCTATTGCCTGAACTGGAAAATCAGTGTCTTTGTTTTGCTGTAGGGAATACTGGCTGAGGCTGTGCATTCCCAGCTCCCAGTGGGTGTCATTAGGAGCACGAGTACAGCTCAGCTGTACAGAGGTAGCAGGTGTGTACATCTGATCAAGAGAAACTAAGAACATCTGTCCTGATGCTTGAGACTATAAGAGAGCATTGGAATCTGTTGCTCCTTAGAGCACTTGCCAGAATGCATTCCTGACAAGTCACTGAACAGTGAGGATTTAATAATGCTACAGCTAATGAGTGATTTCAGCTTTGTGTGTGAAAGTGGAAACGTTTTGGTAAAGCACTAAACTTGCATTGTTGTTATGGATGGATTATGGCTGAAAGGATTACAAACTGAATGCAACCCAGCAAATCTGACTTACACAGGTTGCACTCATGTCAGTTAGTGATCTCCTCTGAAAACAAGGCTGCCTGCTAAAGGCTTGTGCCAGCACCTCCTGCTACTGTGCTCACTGCTGTTGCTCCCTGTAGGAGGATTACCCAGCTATCACAACACCTCAAAATCACTGTGGGTATTTGGTTGACCTTCAAGATTCTTTGGAAATGGTAACAGGTTATCTGTCTGCATTGGCTGCTTCTTCCACCCACCTGCCAAATTGATGTGATCAGCTTCACGAGCCAGGTGTACCTCATGGAAAATAACTTCACCCTGCTGTCACTTTTTCTCAGCTTGTCGGTCTTTTTTTGGTTGGATAGTACCTTCTTGAAAGCTTTTGTTTGCTATCCAGAGTGATGGCTATGCAAAAATATCAGCAGATAATAAAATATGGATCATTTCCTATCTTCTGAATCAGTAAAAGTAGTAAATTTTAAAACTTTTTGCAAGTAAGCACAATTGATAGCTGGTCTCATAAAATGCAACCAAGTGCTCTTAACACTGCATTTTATTCAATACTGGGTCTTGTTTGGCATGTCCTGCAGGGCTTGGCAGAGAATTTTAACAAGCTGCACTGTTTWCAGAATGGTACCCTGAAAGCTCTGTCCATGTGTGAAAACAAAATGTTCTGGTAAGCTGGACAGAACTGGGACCCTGGCATCACATTGGCACTCCTGTCCTTGTCCTCATGGTACAGTGGAAGTTAAGGCACTCCTGTTCCTGGAAGGAGGAGCTGCAGATGGCAGGAATCTGCAAAAGAACTGAGCTCCCCACCCCCAGCAGAGCTGTTTTCTCTGGTGGTTCCTTTGGGGGATACAGCGCGTGCAGGAGACGGAGCCTGAAGGGAAAGAGAAGCCAGCATGTCTCTCTGCTTTAATTTACACACTGAGTCTTGGCTTCTCTTTGACCTAAAATGATCTCTAAGCTGGATTAGCCTGAGAGTCCCTTTGTCCTGGGAATAAAGGATTTATCATCTTCCTGTATTGTTTTTGTGAAATCTCCCGACTCTTTCCAATAAATTACATCCGCTGTGTTTTTGAGTGATGTACAAAGCAGGTACAGGTACCAAAATGAGATCTTGATCTCCTCAGGGGAGAACAGGCATCATTCCAAAGGAGACTGGAAACCTGACAGGAGAATCAAGGAAAAGAACCGTGAGAAAGCCAGTCTAAATAGTGRTATGTGCCCCAGAGAGGACTATTGGCAGAACAGTGTTTGTAAAGAGATGAGCTTCAGGTGGAGGACAGAAGTTCAGATGGGAGGAGAAGGAAGTTTAAAAACAAATATTGTGACTGTAAAGCATATCTGCAAACTGAAGAGGAGCTGGGGGATCAGTGGGATGAGGTTTCTGTAGCACATGTGGGAGAACAGGCTTCTTACTAACATATTGAGAGCTAGGGAGAAAAATGGGGGAACCTTTCACTGAAATGTCAGGACAACAAAAGCACCTTTTCTGGAAAGTAAAAATATACCTAATGGAGCTTTGCTTACTAATGACCATGTCAAAGCTTTAAAAGAGTACGAAACTTTTTTTTTCATGTCCATCAAGTAAAATTTTCTTATCAGAGTTAGGGCTTGAGCAATATCAATTAACATTAATACTCCTTAGAAAGCTTGTTGTCATGAATTGCCTTCAGGATAGGTAATAAATATGGTAAAGGTTTTAACTGTGCATCAAGAACATCACAGAGCTATAGAAAGATTTCTRTTGGCAAAGACTTCTAAAAAGAAGCAAAGCATAGCTGCAGTTGGAGAGGATGTGCTAATTAGTAAGCTGATGTGTCAGCACCATCACCAAGTTGCTCAGTATGGGGGACCATAGTTTCACAAGTTGCTTTATGGGCTCTTAAAAAGAAGCATAGAGTAGTCAAACCCATGRAAAATGCTTTAAATACTTTTTTTCTATAGATCACTTTAATTTTTTTAAGGTAGAGGATAGATCATTGCACTCAGTGACTGTTAAAATCAAGTAATGTTTCCCTCTGTATTCTGGGGGGTGCCGTGCACATCTGATAGTCCAGCCTTGGAGATAAAACCCTGGCTTTGCGTGTTTTGCATCTCTCCTAGCCCTTGACATAAAAACCATTATCAGCAGTGTGTCACCAGAGAGCATTCTTGACTTAAAAGCTGCTTCTTCTGAGTTACCAGCTGGTTTTCCAGGCTGGATTGCCCTTGTTAAGTACTGAGCTTGATAGGGCTGGTGGCCATTAGGAATGCAAACGCCCTCCCTAACTTGAAGACAGAATTCTCAAGGCTAATCTAAATTCTCATTCAATAGTTTCTCATTGGCTTTTCGTGAAGACTTTCATTTATTAAGAGAACAGTTTGGTATTTAATTTCACAGWAAGAGTAATGATCTTTCTAGAAGTTTTTGAATTTTCATCCAAGTAATTAATCTCATCTACGCRTAAGCTAAAAGCTTACATGAATATATTTGCTTCAATGAATTTTAACTGATTAGAAAAATGTTTTCATTGTAGAAATTGTGGGAATGCTCTGCTGTATTTATCCTTTACTATTACAAATAACATTTTTTAAATGTAGCTAGCAAAATTTTCTGAAGTATTAGAATACCATGATAGATTCTGATATACCTAATCAGTAAGGCATARATTAATATGTGTTTAAATTGGTATATAATAGACCTCCAATACATGTTCCCCTAAAAATGGATATTTTTTTTCTTCTGTAAAAAGCCCCAATATTTCATGTGGCTCTCATCCATATATTTTTTCTTCAGTGTCTTGGTTGCAATAGTTTCTTTGCTCAGAACAAGCTCCCTGATACCTTCCTACTGGACATTCCTTTTTTTTACACATTCAGAACTATCTGATGTTCAATGTTGATGGAAAAAKGAGTGACCCAGAAGCTGACATTCAGTAGGTCACGGCAGCCTGTAGGATTAGGAAAGGCAGCCTGATAGCCACATTTCTCTGCAAATCACAGACTTGCACRTGTGTGGAATTGCAAGGTGCACGTCTGCAGTGTCACGTTCTGTAAGCTCAGCACAGGTGTGTTGGGCACTGGGACAGGCTGCCCAGGGAAGAGGCCATGGCACCAGGCCTGCCACAGCTCAGGGAGCACCTGGACAAGGCTCTCAGGAAGGTTTAGTTTTAATGGTCCTGCCACAAGCAGGGAGGTGGACTTGGTGATCCTTATGGGTCTCTTCCAACGGGAGATGAAATGTTCTATGATTCTGAGAAAGAGTTTTTAACCAAAAAAACCCAATGTTCTATGACTGCTATGGGAAAATGTGTCTGAGTCAATTTTTCATTAAGCACTGAATGCAAAATAAGCTGTGAAAATTGTAAGTTTGCATATCAAAGACTGTTTAAATGGAAACTGGAGATTCACGTGGCCCTCGTGATTTTGGTTTTGTTGCTAAGATGAWGAGTGAGGGTCAGGTTCTTCTTTGTGAAAACAGAGACATTGCAGACATTTTAGGGAGTTTTTTATCAGCTACAGAGTAATTTGCTTTCTTGATCTGAGAGAACAAACAGAATGAATTATCAGATATGACTTTGTGTAAATAGGCATTAATCTTAATAATAATGTACAGTGGCCTCCCTGACCTTGGAAAGAGTCCTGACTTTSCCTGGATTTATCATGGAGAATCAACAGCAATTACAAGGAAATTACAAATGTCCTTGTGGGCTCTTCAGTCCTCCAAAGCTRGTTTTCCACAGTCTTACAGGATAAATATTTCAGCTTCTAACACTGACTTGTTTGGAAGCTGCTCTGAGGAAGAAGAAGGGGAAAATGAGATGGGAGAGAGGCAGAAAATGCAGCTTGATTTCCTGTCTGAGGGATCCATATGTGTTTTCATGCTCAGTTCACTGTACTTATACTCTTGGCTCCAATGTAAATACAGTCTTTATTTAATACTTAGAGTATGACCTGGGCAGCATCTGAGATAAAAGAAATACTAGTGATTTTAGATGCACAGAGCTATTTCCCTTACAGGAGAAGACACTCTTTTAATATTTGAAAACATGAGAAGAAAAAAGCCCCAACAATTTAACCCTTATGGTTGTTTTTAAATAATGCATATAGAAAGTATTACTAAAAGCTGCACAGAAACCTGTTTATGTTGGKTGGAAACATCCTCCTGAAAATTTGGGGTGTTGCTTTTTCCAGTGCAAGTCTTCTGCCTTGCTGTTTTCATTTTAATAACACTTTCCCCCCCATCTACTGGAGATGGTTCAGATGGAAGATGGGAAGAATAAGATCTTAGCAAGTGGGTGCTAACAGATGCTGAAATATGATCATTACCAGCTGTTTGAGATTCAGTRGCTGTAATATGCTAATGAACTATTAAATTATGCAGATAGAAATCACTGAAAGAGGAATGACATAAAATGGAATTATGTGTCAAATATGACAAAATCTCATTCCTCACTCTTCTGTTCTTTTCTAATGGGAAATATTACATTTAAAAATAGAATTCTGTGTTTATACATTGAAATTCTGTGAAGAAGCTTGCATAAATCCAAATGAATTAATTTTCTTTGTCAAGTATGGCTAAAAGACAGATGATGATGTTAAAAGTTAGACCTTAGAAATCCAGTTAAGCACTGGCAAGACACAATCATCCATCAGCCAGTCACAAGTGAAACAAAGTTTTGGGTTATCCCTCCTTAGTTTGCAGTGCTGTTTTCTTCTGTCAGGATGTCTTGTTACCTCTYGAAGAGATAACTTTGTAAGTTCTGTAGTTTGAATATATTTTATATAAAGCTGTTCATTTAACTGACAATCGTGAAAGAACAATTCAGTTTCCTTAAATGTTAAAAGAATGTTGGAATTACTGTTTCAATGTTCCTTTATGCTTTATCTTCTCCATTGAGGAACGTTTGCTTCAAAAGTTTGGTTTAGCAATTAGTATCTAAATTAAACATTAGCAAGGGCTGAGTTGGTCCCCAGTAGGAAGATCTGAGTTGTCATTGCAGAAAACACAAGGAGGAGAAAAACTGTGGTATGTAAAGGGTCCTTTTATTCCAAGAGAAAAGAGATTTACATTGACTTTCCCCCACCCCCTGCATAATTTACTGCTTTCTACACAGTAGCTCTTCATTGCTGGTTGGAGGGAATATAATGGAAGTACTTTCTTGTCACCATCACATTTCTGAAAAATCCCCTTGCCCAGGATTCTTGTCCTGGGAAGCTGAGAAGCCTYGGAGAAAAAGGAAAACAATAATTATCTCATTTGCTTCTCCTGTGTTTTGTTCCTTTGGAATGTGTTTGGAGATTGTTTATCCACAGGTGATTGTTCCATTGGATTCTGCTGTGAGTTGTTTTTACTCAATGGCCAATYRGGGCCAAGCTGTGTCAGGACTCTGGAAAGAGTMATGAGTTTTCATTATTATCTTTCTAGCCTTCTGAATCCTTTCTGTATTCTTTARTATAGTTTAGTTTAGTATTCTTTAATATAATATAGTATCATAAAATAATAAATKAGCCTTCTGAGAACATGGAGTCAGATCCATCATTCCTCCCTGCCACGGGGCACCTCATAAATATGGCGCTTCCTCTTCTTGCTCTTACCTGTCCTCTGCTGCTATTGTTCCCTACAATGGCAAAAATATATTGTAAGAAATAYATTAAGAGATATCCTAATACTCAGGGTTATGCTGAGATTAATGTTARTAATCAGAAATAGAAGTTTTAAACAAGTTTGAAGATTTATACAACATAGCTTTTTTTAAGTGTTGGAAGCTGTGAGCATCAGCATATTAGAACTACCAGAAGAAAATACTTTTCATAAGAAACTCCTRTGAGTCTGTTGAGTGTATTTAAATTAGGGTTTTTTTCCCCCCAAAACATGGAAAAGGGGGCTCTTCTTATGGGACAGGTTTTGGCYTTGGTCAAAAGTTTGTCTTTGCTCCAGTTGCAGCACTTTGTGGTTGAAAAGCTGCACGTTTTCTTTACATCAGTAGTATCCCAAGTCAGGTTATGTCAGTGTTTCTCCTGTAGTATCATTAGTGCTGTTTACTAAAGTTCTGGCTGGTGGCATGACTTTATAARTAGCATCTCACTTAGGTATACCCTTGTACATTTACTAATTTAATTTTAAAAAATAATCAGAAGAATTTAATGTAAATCTCTAAACCAGATTYCCAAAATACAGTCTAAGAGAAAACAGCGTGAAAATTTGAAGACAGACATTTTGAGAGACTCTACAAACGTGCTTTGGTGTTCTGTGGGCCAAAGGGTGTATCTTTTGACTCTGGAATGTTCCTCTACATGTAAATTGAGCATGTAAATTCCCTGGAGTTTCTTTAATTATCCCAAACACTTAAATTTTACCAAAAAAAGTGATAAMATAAGTATATGTTTCTACACTGTGCAAGTGCTGTGAGAATAAAATTTAAGTATCTTTTGAGGAAGACTTCTAGCCTAATAAGAATAAATCATAACACTCAGTAGCTGCCGCTATTTACTGTTTGGTCTCCCAGCTTTGGTAGAGTCACTTTCAGGGAACAGCTTTGCAAATAGTTATTAGACCATGTTAACTGCACAGATGGTTTGCATACCTCTGAGCAAGAAAAAAAACAAAAATGGGAATGGGAAAAGAGAGGRGTAAAGCAAGCTGTGTAATTAAGCAAAGAAGTGCACGTGTTGTAAGGGCTAAAAGATATGGTTTAAAGGAGGAATTTTGCCTGAACAAAATTATTTGCCTGCAGTATATTCTAACCTGCTGTATGATTAGGTCAGTTGGGAATGGAAATCCTCTTGGTAACAATTGTTGTTCACAGAACCAAATTTTTACCAGGCTGTAAGACAACGAACATGTGAGTCCACGTGACTCTTTGCAGGGAAAATGGTGCTACTGAAATATCTAATATTCCTCACAAGCCACACTCTAAAGAGGTTGGAAAAATCTAGTAAATCTCCTTACACAGAAAAGCAATCCTCTGACACTAGTTAGGGAAATGGAATTGTAACATAAACATCTGCTCCTTGTAATGCAGGGAGTGTTGGAGCCTGGTGGCTTGGAAACAGCAGAAGCAGCATTGTCAGGATTAACTTCCTGTGGGACAGCCAGCAATTGAACATTGGGGCTGGTGCAGCCTGTCTGCTGATGCAGAGGAATTTGTGAAATGTGGCTGATCTTTAATGTCTTTGCTGATGAGAAGAAAGAAGATTTTTATTGGTTTTGTAAGCATTTCAGTGATGGCTGGTACTGAGCAGCTCTGAAGTGTAGCTTTGTTTTAATACTCCTCCAAGGCAGGGGATGTGTTGCTATTCCTGTTTTACAATGGCAAAACGAGATCCATGGGRAAAACGTTCTGGCTTTTCTGTGAGAGCTCAGCTGTGCAGAGATAATCAAGGAATTATTTTAGGAAGAAAACTAAATCCTCTTTTTTCCTTTACCCCTGTGGAAGGGTGCTATGAGCAGCAAGAGAAGAAAAGTAGCCTAAGTCTTAGTCTAAGTTCCCAATTCAACCATCAKCCTCCATGGGAGGCCAAGGGATGTGCTGCTGGCTGTGGACAGTTCGGTTTATGAAGATTGTGTAAAATTAGACTGGAGAGTATACAGGAAAATACCAATGACAAATCTTCCACTGACTCTAGGTGATGCTGAGGACCTAAATGAGTGGAAATCYGGTATCTGTGGTTCCACTTCTTGGAGTATTGGAGAGCTGGAGAACCTGGTGGTCAATGAGGCCAAAAAATGGTGATGGAAAAACAAGACACCCCTTCCTTCACAGCTTGCTGGGTCTTTGGCAGGAAAGTGCATTAACAAAGAAGTGTTATCAATGCAAATGTCTGAAKGGACAGAATCTTCTGTAAAAACATTTATTGGAGAAGAAACCATAGAAGATTTTGCTCAATTCTCTGATTCTGATCAGCCTACTCTCATGTAAATCATAATGGATGAGTGAGATCTCATCAGTATTTCCTTGCATGTGTTTTTTAGACTCCTACATTGGCAGAGATGCAGCTGCAGAGAGATGCTGGTAAGAGTCAGAAACACTGCTCCGCTGAACCTTTTAGCAGGCTGCTGTCTTCCAAAACTAGGATGGAGCCAAACTAGTGTAGGAGTTCCCTTGGTGTCAGTGTCTGTTTCTTTCAGGAGTGTTTCAATAAACATTGGCAAGTTTTTTGGCCCTGGGTAGCCCAGCCAAAACTTGCTGGGAGTGTTAAGCTCTTAATATGCAAATTATATCTTTTTCTGGTAAGTGAACTTCACATGAAAAGCAACTTGGGAGTAAAATCTCCAACTCTTGTGCACCTGCTGACCTCTTTCACACAATGACCATTGGCTAAACAGGGAAAGAGATTGCATAGGTGCATTTTAGTCAAGTGGACAGGGAAGTAGAGGCATTACAAAATTCCAGCCAGATTGTGGCTCTGCTTGCAGAAGAAGCTGTGCCTCCTCAGCAGGTTTACCAAATCCCCTTCCCCAGGGACATGAAGTAACACTATGGGGGATTGGGAAGTTTCTTCTGGCTAAGGTTTGGAGTTGTTTGTTAGGGCTAAGGAAATGAGCCTTAGTTCTCCAGCCAGAGAAATCCCCTTGTGCTTTCTAATTTGCTTCAATTAATCTCATAATTATTTCTTTTTATTGGATGAAAATATTCCATACTTCATTTTCCAGGTAAAACATTTAATTCTCTGACGTTGCCTCAAGCTAGGATTTGTTTAAAAAATTTCTGGAGCCTTTACTGCCATTACCTTTACTTGACTGCCAACTGTGTTTAAGTGTCAAAGTATTAAAGGGCAGCTTTTCTCCAGGAGCAAAGATTAATTGGAAACAAACTGTTAAGAAACTTCATTTGCTGTTAGAGAAAATTGCTTGCACTTTGAATATAGAAAATCACTGGTTTTATTGATGAACAGTTATTTCAAAGGGACATCAGCTTCTTCTTTGTCTTCTGTTCAGAGCTGGCTGCTTCTAGAACTTCTTCCTTCACTAYTACTGTGCAGTTAATATCCTGACTCTTATGGTAAAATGAATTTTTCATTCTTTTCTTTTTCAAAAGGAGTTTGATTAGCCCATCCCACCCCAATGACTGATCAGTAATTAATTTGCAAGCYCTGTGGATTTCAAACACCTGCAGGGCAGGTGGAGCAAATGAAAAAACCACTGCTCATTTTGGACATGACCTCGGGATTAATGAAGTCTGGTATCGTGCTTAACAATTCCTAAAAGCACTGTATAAATTSAAAATTGAATATCTCACAATTCTGAGCTCTTTTATCAGAATATAGTCATCTGGTATCTATCCTAAATAATCTCTACTACAAGTAGTGATGATAAATAATAAATTCCCTGATTGTCTATTAAAGATATAATACAAAACTGGTGAAAGTCTGTTTTAATTACCTTTTTATTTAGGCATTTTGCTGATGTTTGCTAACACTCCTGGATAATTCTGTTTCAGTTTAGAGCAGCTAGGATTAGTAAGCACCTCTCTGGGATTATGTGTATATGAGCTATCTCCTAAGTGCTCTCCTCTGTTTAATGCACATGAAATGTAACTCTGGTATGCTTCTGCAGCTTTTAAAAATAAAGCAACCTCTACTCCTGTCCATTTTAATATAGCTTAGATGAGAATTTTACCTCTAGGAGAATATTTTAAATGCTCTCCTAGATCTTTACCTGCCAGAAATCAGTAGGAACTCCTTTGTTCCCACTCASCTAAGCAGCTTTGCCATGGATGCCACTGCAGCTGTACCTCTTACCACTGCACACAGGGACTCAGTGAGATGTGGATGTTTCTGTAGGTGCAGGGCAAGAGGCAGAGTGCTCCTTTGACCTGGATTAAATTGGGATGCTGTGCTGGTGAGGGCTGGAACCATTCTTAGCAAAGAGTCTTGATTTTTATCTTAGACAAAATGAACAAGCTGATTTTCTCTTCAGGACGCATGATACACAGGGATATTTAAAAAATACAAGAAAATTCTTGCACAACTCCAAAATATGTGCCAGTAAGGGATGGAGCTTTTTTTCCTCTCATCCTTTTTGCTTTGTGGGTTTACCAGAAGTTCATCATCAGGTGTGGGGTGAGGACAGGAAGAAAAAAAATGTGTCTGAATTTTGCCAAAGTATAACTTTGGTTCATGTTGCAGGAGAGGTAATAAATTAAAAACCTTAAAGATGTTTCTAACTTCTCTTCRTCTGTAGCACATTTGCAAGAGGTTGATTTGTGAACCTCAGACCCTTTCAATAATGCTTCTCACACTAAAGTCACAGAGATCTGCAGGGAAATCTGTAGTCTTTTGATGAGAAATTACTAACTAAATTGCCTATTGTATCTTGCATAATAAATTAAATTTTCCATTATTTTCATTTAGTTTCCTATTTTGGCAGCAAGTCCACTTTTTCTTGGCTTCCTCATTTTTCCTCTTGCTTCTTATTTCTGTTTAAAACTGTATTTCTAGCTTGGTTTCATTCTCTAATCTAGCTGTATTTTGGGTTTGAGGTATTTTTTGTCTTGTTTTCTTGGGGTTTTCTTGTTTCTTTTTTAAAATTAAAATTCCGACTGGACTATGATGACTKAAAAAATTAGACAAGAAAATGCAAAAAACCAAAACAGAAATAACGAGCCAGMTAGATGTTCCCATTCTTCACATCACTGAAGCAGAGGAACAGTCTACCTAATGCAATTTCAAAAAGATTTTTTTTAAAGTTATTCTGCTTTTTAAATTTGCAAAGGAAATGCAGAATGCTCTAAGTTTGAAGTAATTTTTYGCTGCTCTTAAATTAAGACAATAGAGGAAAATTCTCAGGTCATAGATATTTCTCCAAGTTCCTCATTGTAGGATAGAGAGTGAGCTGAGAATAATAGCAAACCAAAGTATTTGCTGGGTGCCATCTAGAAGTTCCTCTTTGCCTTGTGTTGATGCAGACTGCTGCTTGTCCACATGATTAGTTGTCTCCTTTCAGMATGTTTTTGACTCACTGTCCTATTTCCAGAATTAAGCTGAAGTATCATCTCACATCATTTACCCAAATACCTGTGAAAGCAGAGAACTTAATTTGATTGCATTTTCTTTAATTTCTCCCACTATGTCAAGGAGAATTCTTGACATCTTGATAGGCTCGGTGTATTATTGATGTTAACATTAGCACAAATAATCTACTTGGTGTCAAAGATGGGAGAATGCTTTTCATTTGTCATTCATGTTTTTCTGCCAAGAGGAGAAGCTATGTTATGGTTAGTTGACTTTTTTTAAAATTTTAGTTGAAGTGTAGTTTACAAACCTTTAAGATATACCTGCTCCCCGCTGCTGCATTTGTCTACACCCAGTGCTTTAAGCATGACAAGGGCAGTGGCACCTGAGATGGAAGATGCTTTTACAGAAGAGCATGCTGGCTCTTCAAAGCAGCCCTGTTCTTCGTAATTCTTCAGGTTCCTTTTAAAACTTAAACTCATCTCTGTCTTTTGGGATAGCTTAGGAAAATTCCTGGCAGTGGGAAGTAGCTCCACTGTGCAATAAAGCCTGCAAGTGTTTGAGAAGTACTTTTTAAGTGGGAGCCCTGTCAAGCAGAGGCCCACGTAGCTGAGCATTTGTGTAATGAGCTGCTGGGTGGTGGAAGGGATGGAGCAGCTTAGTCTAATGTTGGAAGCACTTAGGGAAAAAGGAAGGGATGTCTTGAGTGAGGGAGTTGCTCTTTAAAACTTCTGTGTTTGCRAAGAAGTGGCCAAACAAAATTCCTCAGAGGACTGAAAGAACTGAATGGAAGTTTTTGAAGTAGAACTAATCTGAGGAGCTCAGTACAGCCTGGCAAGCAGAGAAAAATCTCAGTTTGTGTGAAAACTGAAAGAGGAAGCCTATTTTCAGTGCTTTGAGTTGGGTGACTGTAGAAGAGAGTTAGATCTGTTTCCTTGTGTGAACTTTACTTTTGGTGTGATTACTCAGCTCTGTATAAAAAGAAAAGCTGTATGTATATGACTAATTAGCTGTGTCACAGCCTGACAGCTCCTGGCAAAATGGTTTTCAAAATAGTTAAATGCCTTTCATGTTTACTCCAGGTGACATAGATTTGGGTTTATGRTATAAAACACAGGGAGCTTTTAAAGCCTCTCAGCTGCACTGATGCAAACGCCACTAATCCCCAAGAAAAATGTGGGCTGCTATTCATTAAATGCAGATGAGTTTCCTTTTTTAGTAAACCCATTAGCAGATGCCTAAATTTAGGAACACGTGCAGTTACAATCAGTGGAAYATTCTGAACCTTCTTCTCTTCTGTCTTGCAGAGGACTCCTTGTGCTGTGTCTTTGAGAGGTGTCAGACCCCAAGCCCTAATGTGGAGCCTTTGCAAACTGTGCTTTATAKGTAGATCTCCTCTGTTTCCACTTTCATTCACAGTGATAAGGAAGTGAGGAAAGTTGTCATTATAAATTCAGTTTTGTGCCTCAGCATCAAGTAGAAGCAATCTCAATTTCTGGCACAGCTCTGTTTCCAGGATGCAAACTGGTCTCTCATCTGTGAAATTCTGTTTGTCTTCCAATCTTACATGGAAAAAATACTCAGTGTAGTCAATGAACCTTATGAAAAACTGTTGGTTTTGCAAAATTGGGGTTTAATTTGTACCTTCTTTTCATTTGTACGGGGTTCACTATCATAAAATTTCCTGTGTGTTTTGAAAATATTATCACAATTAATTAAAAGAATGGCAGTTATGTGTGATGATAACATCTCTTTTTCATCCAAGAAGGAAACATATTAGGCYAGTGCAGTAATTCTTACAAAATTGCACAGATCAGAGAATATTGGCTGAAGTTGGTTTAGCATTTTCCTTGACAATCTGATTAATCAGCATTGCAGAGGTTTTATTCCTCCTAACTAGAACTGTGACCTGAAACAAGGCTGTCACTCTGCTTGTCTGAAAAATTAGGGAGGTAATTGTGCCCATCTCATTCTTGTCTTTCCTTTATGGGTACCACTGCTGGTTCAGGGCACTTACACTGCAGTTTGTGATACTGAGATTTGTCTATCACAACTGATTAAATTCACCAAATCAATTTTCAGGCAGTTTTTGGCAGATTATTATTGTATTTTTAGACTGTTATTCCAAAAACTGTGGTATGTTTACTTAGAGATTTAAGTTAATGCCTAAAGTACAGAATTATTTGAAATGAGAAAAATAACTTTGCCATTAAAAGCCTGCTTCTTTTAATGAAACTTTAAGTWATAGTCAATAAAGGTAATCCTTTAAAATATAGTCAATAAATAATTAATCTGACCACTCTTTATCTTGGAGGTCTGTAGTTAAGAAATTATATGTTGCTTTAAATGAATTTATATTGTCTTAAAATCTGGTTTGCAAGTAGAAGGCATGTAGAGAGGTATTGCTTAGGACAAGCTGAAAATCGTGTTTTAGAAAGTCTGAAGACTTGGAACTTGGTACTCCTTAGTTTTTAATATCCTCATAGTGTGTTTTTTTTTTGAAAATCCACCTTTTACATATTGGAGAAAACAAAATTGGTCCCTGACAAAATATTGATGKCAATGGATACAGAAAGCCTTAAAAGTGCAGTATTGATATCTGTCTGAGAGTTCTATGTCTTCATCTGAGAGGAAGTGGGTTGTACTTGCAAATTTGTATTTCTTTAGGTTATCCAATTCCAGTAAATTAGAAGCCTCTGTTTTCAAGTTGTCCAGGCTTGTAGTAACTTTATGTTAACTTAGCCAGAATGATGCATGGACTYGTCTGACCTGATTCATATCCATGGCTAAAGGGGAATTTAATAGGCTGGTAGTGAGAACATATCTTGTAGGAACAACAGTGCCCAGGATTTATAGTGTTTTCAGATCGGAATAGRYSAGATGGAGTGCATACAGAAGAAATATAGAGCCCTTATAAAGGCCTTATTCCTATAAAGTGTTGTTTGTGTGCACCCACATCAAATAGTTTAGCATTGACTCAATAGCATAATAAAAATKTCATTTTTCTTACCCATAGGAAATAACCACTGTAATGGAATTTGCTGGTTAATTAGTAGTTTATTGGTTTGTAGTTTGGAGAGCTCTTTAACAAGTTCTTTAGAAGTCTCAAAATCCCCAGATTGCTCTTAAGACCCAAATTTTCCTGTTTCTTACACTGCCCTCTAGCGCTGAGCWCGTTTTGGGAGTCATCTCCTGACACATTTCTTTGGCGTTAAGTAATTTTTGTGTGATGACTGTTTAGGACCTGTTGAGTTATGAAAGTCTGGCAGGGCAGGAAGCATCCACCTCCTGTACATGGAGGCCTGTCCTTGTCGGGTGCCAAGTGCTGCAGCAGACATCTCATTAGGGKAGAAATGAGCCAAGACACAGACTCTGATTTAACAACATGGAAAGGGGCCTGGTTTGTTCATCTGTACAGCTTAGCCATCCTGRCTGACTTCAGCAAGCTCCTGCTGTTGGTGTCTCTGACAGACCCTGACTGCTGCCTATTCCTGCTGGAACATGACTGCAAGGATTTCCTTGCTGCCTCTGAGCACAGGCTTTACCTAGCTCAGCTGTGACTGCAGGCTCTAACTCCATCAGACCCAGCTTGATCTCACAGCAGAGCTTCTGAAGCAGCAGCAACCCTCTTCTGTGTTTTGTTTCTCTAGATCGTTCCTTCTTCCTYTAGGTCCTCTTCCTCCAGGCTCTCCCTGACCAGCCAACCCACCCCTTTTATCATCCTTATCTGTATTAGTCACAGCTGTGACCCATTAAGGCCAAGGCTGTTCTTTGGTAATTAGTACAACTGTGATTTATCAGTGTGAGGTCATTTGTAATCCCTTCTTCTACACCTACACTAAGCAGCAGAACTGGACTGAAATTCCACTCTAATATGCACAATRAGCATGGGATTATTTATCAGAAAAAACTCCAAACAGAAACAAATGAAAATATATGTTAGTAGCATGCTAATAGCTTATAGCATTATGTACATGTGTTGGCTGCTKAAAATGCAGTAAAGGTACCATATAAATTAATAACATATAAATTGTGTTTCAAGTTTCTAAAAAATTTTAAAACTGAGAGAGTTTTAGYATTTCCTTCTATATGTGCTGCCATACACAGTTTAATCCTTAAAGTTTTGTCTGATTGTATACTATTCATAGTGTTATYATGATTTCTTGACAGCTGTTGAGGAGAGGATCACCTTTCTTTTGCTGGGGTTTTTTCCCATTCCCTGTCTGTCTGATCTGTCCAGTGTTTACACTGACTACAGAGTGTGCTGGAGTATGCAAAGACTGGATATGGACTGAATCCTCTCAGGGTGGTTTTGTGTTTTGTATGGAGTTCGCATCAGGTTTATTTTTTCTTAAGATTAGGGCTCTGCTGCTCTGTCATCTGTGCAGACAGAGTCTGACAGGCTCTGTCAGTCTCTCTGAGGAGCCCAGGCAACTTCAGTATGATTTACTAAGCTGTAAGTAAGCAGCAGTAGCAGGATTTAACCCACTCAGATACTGTATTTTTTCTTAGGAGCACTTCTGCTGAAGTCATTTCTTTGGGAACAAGACTAGAATGCCAAGAGGAATTAACTTAACTTGGATATTCAAAACAGTGAAGTTCACTTTTTAGCACAAAGCTATATTGATGTTGACACCTTGCCAGCAGTATTGTGATTTTTTTGGGGAGGTGAGGGAATAAGTAAAATAACTTCTTTGAGGGAAGATCTGTTACTGTAACTTCCAATTTTTGTCTTCTGAGTATACTTTTCTCCGTGGCTGATGCAGTGGTGCATCTTGGTGAGCTGCTTCTGCTGTTGCTTGTCAGTGTTTCACCACACCATGCAAACAAGGATGTTTTCATTTAGAGGTTCRCTCATCTGATACAGAATTTATAGCAGGGTCCTGCATGGGAGCAGCCTTGCAAGACARAATTGTCAAACTGCAATTTTTGAGAATGCTGAKAAAGTGTTTTCATGAATTACAATASATTTTAAAAGCGTGATTTTCCTCTGTGTATCTTGCTGTGTGACAAAGTTTAGGTGAAGTTTTTCCACTTCTAAACACTGTATCGTGGCTCTGTGATCCAGTGCCAGTCTGGGATTTTTACCTGTCACACCGAATGGCCTCTAGCAAGAGGGTATGGATTGCCTAACAGATGAAGGGTACCTGTAGAGGAAAAGGATGAAAAGATCCTTCCTTCCACAGAAAGCTGAAAGGCTATTGCCTGCAGGAAATAGAATATAGATCTTTTGAGTGCTGGGAGCCAGAGCCAGAGTTTGAGGCCATTAGGGCTCATGAGAGAGCTGAGCTTTGTTTTGCCTTTAATGATGGTCTGCCTAGATGCACATCATGAGTCCGCCTTGCACGGTGAGGCAAGGCACAGCTGTGGCATCACCTCTGTAATCATGGCCTGTTCCTTCCTCTCTGGGCTGGGAAATCAGAGGGTCAGGCACTGGAGAACATGATCAAAGCCTTTCCTCCTACTCTCTGGCATCATTTCCAGCTCATTCTTCTTTTTGTGAGCAGCCTGTTCCACCTGAGCCTGTATCATTTAGTGCAGGTATTGATGTCTTTAGCTGACATAGGGGTATTTTTTCAGACAGGGTGGTTGTGCTGACTTACTCTATCTACCTCCTTGTTAATGCCACTTAATGAAATCAGCAGATAAGGCTACACTGCAGGCTTTGTAAAGCAGTTTTGTTTCCTAGGAAGGCRTTTTCAAAATGGCAAAGCTTTGATGTGAAACACTGCTGCTTTTGTGAATAGACCTGCAGTCAAATAAGGGATAGAAGCAAAATGAAACTTAGGTACTTTTGAGAACAAACAGCATGTCTGAATCTGTCTCTGCAACTATTTTTGCAACCCCTTCTGACTTGATCCTTTCTCTTAATTGTAAACCTGTTCATGGTAACTTTTCTTAGGAAGACATGTTGAAATCTGAATGGAGCTGAAAAAATGGGTCTAATGGGTCTCTCTTAATGAGTTTCAAAGGCTTTCATGGAGATTAAATCAAAGTTWTTAATTGATTGTGTTAATTGGTAATAAATGAAAGATTTGCTTTCTTCAGAGGTYGTAGAACAAAGCAGCAATCAGACAACAAAATGTCTATCCCTTATYATCTCAGTGGTGTCTTTTGATTTGGTGTCTCTGACTTATTTTATACAATGAGCAATAGAAAGAGGAGAGTGAATTCCTGTCTTGGCAGCTGGTCACAAAGATCAAATGAAGCAATGGATTTATATAAACATTAATTGCATAACTAGGAGTTGTGTGAGCTGAAGAGACACAGATGATTTTGGAAAAAAAACCTGTGGGGTTTTTGGCTCAGTTAAGCAGTGTGTGACCAACTCCAGGCTGATGCCATGACCAGCCAGTCTTCTGGAAGGAGACTTCTTTGGCCCAGGTGTGCAGCCAGCTGACATCTGTAATAAATCTGTGTAATAAATCTGTGTGACTAATTGATTGAACTGCAGGGAGTCAGTCTGCCAGGAGTTAATATCAGGCTCGTGTCTGGATACAGCTTTTCGTGGTATGTAAAGGGAGGAGCTCCAGATAACATTTGCAGTGATGTGCTGCAGGTAGCAGGCTTTCTTCCCACACAAGAAATGGAACTGATCTTTCCTTTTTTTGTACTAATGGAGCAGATGAATGTCCCTACGTAGTGTTGCTTCAGGCAGTACTGCTCATGGGTCACCTTAGGGCCTTTGCTCCCTGCCATCATGCTGCAACTGCAGGARCAAGTGGGAAGGAGGCCTGGCTGTGAGACCTCAGGCCATGACATGTTTTCTGAGGACAAGGCATCAAATGCACTTGTTGACTAGTCAAAAGGCAGCTGATGGTCTGTAATCATTATTTTTATTTCTTGTGAGAGACTGGCTGAAGAAAGTTGCTTCCCCCAAGAGTTTTCAGCCAAATAAAGGAAAGACAGGCTTTGTCATCAGAGATGCGTGCTTAATTCCATGGATTGGAATTGTAATTGAAAGTTCATGCTAATGTTTTGTTTTTTTTTTTTCTCCTGTAGAGCAATGTATTGACATAACATGTTTGCTTAGCATACAAAAAAATTACTGCATTTGGTAAGTGGTTTAGTAGRGCTTGTAAACTAAATTCACAGATATCCATTACTGAAAAATCTTAAACTGAGATACAACCTGGATTACTGTGTCACCGTCATATTTTTTGGAAAAATCCCCTTGCCCAAGATTTTTCTCCTGGGAAGCTGAGAAGYCTCAGAGAAAAAGGAAAACAATAATTATCTGATTTGTTTCTCCTGTGTTTTGCTCATGTGGAATGWGTTTGGAGATTGTTTACCCACAGGTGATTGTTTCATTGGATTCTGCTGTGAGTTGTTTTCACTCTTTGGCCAATCRGGGCCAAGCTGTGTTGGGACTCTGGAAAGAGTCACAAGTTTTCATTATTAKCTYTCTAGTCTTCWGTAACYATCCTTTCTGTATTCTTTAGTAYAGTTTAGTATAGTATTCTTTAATATAATACAGTATCATAAARTMATAAATTAGCCTTGTAAGAACATGGAGTCAGATGCATCATTCCTTCCTGCCATGGGGCACCCTGCAAATACAAGATTACTGAGCACCTTTTCGATGAGAAAGCAGCAAGAGATTCACAGATCAGTTTAAGAAATACTGTCGCTCACAAAATCATTACATAAAATTCTATATATTCAATGTGTATGTGAGTCTGTGAAGGTAGTTGTTTCTGAGATGGCTCTTCATCCATGAAAAGACACAGACATCTGTGACCTGCCATGCTGCTGTGATTTTTGAAGTGGTTTTCAAATGCTATTCTGCCTTTTTCAAGTTAGGACCCTCTAAAATGATCTGAGTTTATCCAATTTGTGTAGTTGCCAAGCTCCTCTCTCAGACATTTATCTGTGTGGTAGCAGGGCCTGTCAAAGTAGTTTCCACCTTTGACTGAAGGTTCAGTTTATCTTTCATCTTTGAAGAGTTGGAGCTGATTCCCGAATTCAGGCTCGGAGATGGTACTTTGACAAGTCAAGAAACAYTTCGTGTTTACAGAATTTGGAACATGGTGTAGGAGGCGAGCGCCATTAGTTTCCTGTCAGTGTTGTCAGGAAGAAAAAGGAGAACATCTTGAACAAATCAAATAACCTAGTCTTCTCAATTTATGTTTTTGCATTTTGGGTTCTTTCTAGTAGGAGATCAAAGGATGCTTCCTGGCATTCTTTGGGRGGCAGGATTCTGATGGCATATTGTGCTAGTACATAAACTGTTGTCTTTGGTGTTTCCATGAAGTTTAAGTCAGCTCTCAGGCCTTTAAGTGGCTCTGGGTGCTGAGGAGGACTTTGGGGACAATTGACATATTTTCAGAAGATTCACTTTAATTTTAATAAGCCTCTGTGTTTGTAAGTACAGCCCTTTAGAAAGGAGAGTTCTTCATTTGGTTGGGTCACTGTTACAGATTTTTTTGTGTGTCTGTGTGTGTGGCTCTAGTTAACAAATCGGAGTCAATTAAGGCATTTGATCTTGCCTTACTGGTGTAAGGCTGTGGATTGTAAAGTGTTTACAGAAACAAGGGCTTCTCTTGGTTAGATTATGTGGTCAACTGTGATGTGTCTGTCACAGAGAGCTCACAAGACACCTTGAACAGACTTTCTGTGCAACTAAACATTGAGAATGARTGCTGTGATTTCATTGTACTGGAGCTCTTCTTAAATTGAGTTCTAGCTATATCTTTCCCTCTCCTCTCTGGCATAACAGCCAGAGATGCGGCCTTGTGAAAGGAAAACCTTTTCAAATCAAGCAAATACTACACAGTGATGATCCCAGTGGCATCATCACATGCACCTAAGTATGGACTGAAAACTCAAAAAGGCTGGATTGGTAAACTGGAGCAATAGAGTTATTGCATGACGGAAATTAGTTCACTATTTAAACATGGATGCCTAATACAGTGAATTTTCTCTGTGTTGAATATGCCGTTTTAAAGAACTTCATTTACGCACAAACTTTGGCAGCCATTTTGTGCACTCTGTACAGATGCTTTTTTTCCCCTTCAAAACTTCAGTCATTTCCTAGGAAGATAATCCAGGCTGAAATTAAATATTTCATCTTAGTATATAAAAGCAAAATAGCATTCTTTTCTGATAAAGCTCCTTCTGAAATTTAATTCATTTAGATTTATCAGTCCTGGCCTTTAGTCAGATTGTGATAAAAAAGAATTGTTTCTACCTAACTTTATTTGACTATTAAATTTTGAGCCTTACTTGCTAATAGTTAAACTGACACRAGTATGTGAGGGCATGTCATGGGAAGACTTACAGGCAGCAAGTGGAACTGAAGTTACACTTTTTAAAATAGCAGGTCCTTACTGTTTCCTTTTTTCTTTGTCTCTCGTAGAAGCTCCTCCAAAATTGGAAGACAACCCTGCAGAAGCGTTCACGGACTCGTCTCTCTTTGCTCACTGGGGGCAGGAGCTGAGCCCTGAGAACAGGCGGCTGGCCCTGAAGCAGTTCCAGTACTACGGCTACAACGCCTACCTGAGCGACCGCCTGCCACTGGACAGGGCCCTGCCGGACCTGCGGCCCAGCGCGTGAGTCCTGGGGTGCCCTCCCTGCAGGCCCACACTGCGGCCTTCCAGCTCTTCTCCCCCTGTGGGCCCACACTGCGGCCTTCCAGCTCTTCTCCCCCTGTGTGGTCCCACTGGGCGGCCTTCCAGCTCTTCTCCCCCTGCAGTCCCACACTGTGGCCTTCCAGTTCTTTTCCACCTACAGGGCCACACTGGGTGGACTTCCAGCTCTTCTCCACCTGTGGGCACACACTGTGGCCTTCCAGCTCTTCTCCATCTGTGGGGTCCCACTGGGCGGCCTTCCAGCTCTTTTCCATCTTTGGGCCCAGAATGTGGCCTTCTAGCTCTTCTCCACCTCTGGGCCCACACTGCGGCCTTCTAGCTCTTCTCCACCTACAGGACCACACTGGGCGGCCTTCCAGCTCTTCTCCACCTGTGGGGTCCCACTGGGTGGCCTTCCAGCTCTTCTCCCCCTGCAGGCCCACCCTGCGGCCTTCCAGCTCTTCTCCATCTCTGGGGTCCCACTGGGTGGCCTTCCAGCTCTTCTTCCCCTGCAGGCCCACACTTTGGCCTTCCAGCTCTTCTCCACCTACAGGACCACACTGGATGGCCTTCCAGCTCTTCTCCGCCTTTGGGGTCCCACTGGGTGGCCTTCCAGCTCTTTTCCACTTACAGGGCCACACTGTGATCTTCCAGTTCTTCTCGACCTGTGGGTCCCCACTGCAGCCTTCCAGCTCTTTTCCACTTGCAAGGCTTACCTCCTAGGTCTGGGTACAGGTAACAGCCAGAACAAGTAATTCCTATCAAATAGCTGAAGGCTGTACATTTCAGTTGTCTTCTGAAGCACTGCTGAGCCCAAAGTCAGTCCTGTTAAAGTCCCACTAAGTATTCATGAACATTTCTTCAGCATCTGTTGGAAGCTCCATCTCACCTACAATTTACATTCCATAGCAGGTGTGTTTTTTCTGCCAAAAGAACCTTTTAATGCCAGTTTTCAGTTTTATCAGATAATTGGCTAAATAAGAGCTGCTCTCTTTGAAAGCACAGAACTGCCTGATTAAGGTCAGCTGGCAGGTGAAACGGGTGAGTTTTAGGGGTGACATACATCTTTGAGCCAAGCACTGAAAGCCCAGGAATCCTCCTTCCCTGGGCAGGTCTCTGCTGACCATCATGCATGCCGGGCAGGGTAAACACATGCAGGGTTATTCCACAATGGCTTGGGGAGCTGGATGGGAGCAGGGAGGGAACAGCCTTCCCTTCAGTGCACCTGGGGCCTGTTTGGGCAGCACTATTCACAGAGACAGTTAGTGCTCACACTTTTTGAAGAGTTGGTGATATATCTGATGCTTTGAACAAACAGCAGCTCTGGAGATGGAGAAGCAGGTGGAGGGAAAACTGCTTTTTTGCAGCTCATTAAAAAAAGAAATCATTAAAATGAATGTGCTGGGTACTTGGTGAATCAAACGTGATCGCATGTACTTACTCTAACCAAATATTTTAATAACTAAAGCAGTAATGCATTTTGCTGCACATTAAGTTGATGATAGCAAAAATATATGAACACCATTCCAGGCAGCACTTTAGCAGTATCTATGCTATATRTTATTATATATTGCATTGTAGAAATAATTTTGTTGCAGATTTGCTGTAATACTGACTTTAAAGAAATCAAAGTCCATGCAATCGTATTTGTGTTTTGGTTGAATCAGTTTAGCAGTGCCTGTAGGGACAGTCTCTTTTTTGTTTTTTAATTGTAGACTGATCTGAAGGAAAAAGAAATCTTTTAAACTAGATATCAGCGATAGAAATGCTTCTGTTCTTATAGCTCTTTTGAAATTACTCTTCTGAATGATTTAAATATCAATTTTTTATAACTCTGTGTTTTAGAAATTAAAAATATGGAGAAAATGAATGTTACTGTAGCTGAAAATAAATTAAGGTCAGGATTATAAAAGGAACTCTAGTTAGAAATGAATCATGATCGTAATTCCTGTGCAAGTTTTGATCCTTTGCTGACTGTCTGCCAGAAACATGGCAGACATCACAGTATGTTTAGGGACACACATACATACAAAATAATGGTTTAGTAATGGTAGCTCAGTCAGGTTCCCTGCACCCTTTAGGCTGGGGAGCAGGCAGGGACTCAGACACTGGGATGTAGTAAGTTCTGACCCTGAGGAAAATTAACTGTGTTGTCAGGCAGTATGCAAACTGTTTGCTGTACCTACAGCACCCTGTGGAGTGCAGAGCTACAGGTGTTCTCCAAGTCCTGTTGTTGAAAAAAGAATTCCTGCTCCTGACAAGCAAATTCTCATTTGTGTGAGAGCACATGCATGGATGTTGTGGGGGGAAAAAAGTCTACCCTGTGAAAGTATGTTCCCAGTGTAATAATCAGTTTTTGGGATTTCTAGCACCTGGTTTTTAAGCCAAGTGCAGAAGTCACTTCCCAAGTCTGTATAGATTAATTATATATATAATATATATAATAATTTATATAATAACTATATAAATTAAATGTATTTAAATTATCCTTGGACAGGTGCTGGGCTCAAGGAGCACAGCCTAAAAGCCAAGGACAGCATGGTGTGAAGAGAGCCTGCASTAAGTGACATGGAGACCAAGTTAGTCACCCACGCTGGAGCTCAGTCAGTTGTGGTATTTCTGTTCTGACTAGAAATRCATGAGAGCACAGATATAACCACAGTACCTGGGCACAGTTAGCCAAGATCTAACCAAGCTCATTAGCCTGGATTTAGCAGTGATTCTGCAAGAGTCAGCATGGCAGTGGCATCCCAGCAAAGGCTTCTGACAGGTGGATAAAGGAGCCGAGCTCACATAGTTCTGTCTGGGCTCAATGGTGGTCGGTCATCTGTATTCAGAACCTGTCACATGGAGTGCAGGAATTTGGGAGGACAATAATATTTGGAACTGACACCTAAGGAAATTCATACATTGTTAGCCCCAGATGAGAGCAGGAGAATTAAGTGATCTGCCAAAATTGTGATATTACTCCTTTATATCATACTGGTATGACTCAGCTTTGACCTTTCTGCCTGCAGTGCTCTGAGAATTCACATCAACATATCTTAGCAGGGAAGCTCAGCATGTCTTTACAAGGTTCTGCAGAGAGAAAGGCCATTCCATGTGTGTAATAACACCAAATTATAACCTGCAGCATTTTCTAGGGTTGAGATTGTCARCATTAAATGCCATGACAAAAGAAGAGGACAATTAGAGATTGCTGAGCYGCAACACAGATGGAAGAGATGGCAAAAAAATCTAGCCTTGCCCAGTCCTTCAGCGTAGGTGGCATGAAGAGTTAGTAGAACACATTTAGCACTTAGGGCAGTGCACTCTGCTCAAGCCTCTGAACTCTGGCCTCTCTAGAAAAAGATTATCACATTGGTTGGAAACATCCAGCAGGGCACAGTTGGGTCAAGCTGTGGCAGTTGTCACACCTTTCAGAAGGACCTTCTYATGCTTTAGGTACTGCAGAGTGGTTTCTGGCCCTCTGTACAGCAATGAGCCTCCTGTCCCATTCTSAATTTGGTTCCTTTTCACTGTGAGTATTTGTGCTAGCACAGGGTGTCCCCAGCACAGTCCAAAATAATCTCTTTGAAGCAAATAAGAGATCCCCTGGATACTTTAGCCTCCTGAAGTAATCATTGCACTGTGAAGTGGGCTGTTTCTGCAATACTCAGTAGACAGTGCAGGGTTTATTGTGGAGTACTGTCTCTGCCAGGGCATAATTTTGTGCTGCTGAAGCTGGGTGCTGTGCTGTTCCCCACATTCTGTGCATCTGTTAGCCCATCACCTGGCTACATCACAGACTGACAAATGGCTCTAATGAGTTAGGAAGCACTTAGGAAGGTATGTTGCCCTTGCTGCGTGCAGGAGCAGAGGATAATAGTTGTGTTAGTTATAATTCTGTTGTCTAATTCTGTTAGTTATAACTCTGTTATAATTCATTACTTTTAGTAGGGCAGGCAAAAAGCTTGTTTTGAGTGAAATGTGAATGAAACAAGCTCTTGCAGAAATTCATTCTAACAGTTTAAGTTGTTTAGGSGTCCTGAAACTGTCTCCCAAACTCCTTTCGAGTGGATGCACTTAAGATTCTACTTTGTTGGCTTGTAAATTTTTTGTTGCCTGATCCATTGWGCTGGAGCACACGTGGGAGAGGGAGGTAATATTCTTCTTTGATWATGTGATGAGCGAGGGAGGTGTAGCAGGAAAGAAGGTTTGCAGCAGGATCCCAGCAGAGGAGCTCTTTCAAAGGGTCTGGCTCCTGCATAGACTGTCTGATASAAAGAAACCTGGCCATTAAATGCAAAGCAACCTTTTCAGTCGGTGTAACTGACTGGAAGAAAGCAAAGAAGCAAAAGAAAGAAGCAAAGGCAGGAAGGGCGTAAGGCAAAAGAAGCATTTAAAGCTCAGATGTTTTGATTCTTTGGAGATTGTCAAATAGCATGGYATATGTGGCTTGCAGCAGGTTTGCCCCTTTTCCTGGCTGAAAGTTTGTCATCTGGAAAAGTGCAGAGGAGAGGTCCTGTTTCCTGTGCAGAGAAGGGCTTTGGCTATTTTGTAAGCACTTCTTTCAAACAATTCACTGCTCCTAAACTGATTATTTAGAGGCTCGGTTTGGCAAGGGACAGTGGTAGAAGCCTTGGAGACAGCAAAATTAGGTTTGTGATAAAGTGGGCACAAACAGAGCAGGCAAGAGATCCCCTGAATGCAGATAGGACTACAAGGGAGAAAAATAAAGCATTGGCTAGTTGAGGACAGTGATGTGGTTTGGGAAAAAAGGTTTTTTATGTATGTTCACTTGTCCAAAATGTCCATCAGTCTTAAGGTGGCAGACACAGTCCTGGATGTAGCATGCATCAGACCTCTATAATTTTTTTCCTGTATTAAAATGGACATAAGAAAAATCAGTAATTTCAAATAGTGAGGTTCAGGCTGGGCATTTGYATGTAATCTCTATTTCTCCCCAAAAGCCAGCTTCTCCAGAGCTGCATTCCATAAACTTTTGCCCCCACATGTCCCTGTGAAACAGTTCTGTTCTGCTGGGTTTGTGTTGGTGGTGGATATGGCTCCTTGTTAATTTCTGACCAAGTTCTTTTGTTGCTAGTGGTAAAAGAGAGCATTAATATTGCTTGTTGATTTTGATGTTTYGAAGGAGGATTTAAAAAGAGTGTAAAGTACATACAATACATGTAATGAATTGTTTTGGACAGAAGTTCTAAAATTTCCCAGCATTCTTGTTAAGTACCTAATCTTTAATGCTGTCCTATTTCATGCTGTCTTTTACTTATCTCTCTACCTCTGATTCTTCTTTTTCTCATCTCACCTTTGCCATGAGATTGGTTCCCAGCAGCAGTGTGTACTGCCTGAGCAGCCACCCTCTGGGATTCTGAGCTCAGCCTTGGTTTTCCTGCTGAGATGTCCCTCCTCAAATGGCTGCTCTAGAAGTGTTTAATACCACTGGCAGTGATACCAAATCTGCTGCTGTCTTCAGGCTGCTCTAATAGCCCAAGTTCATGACGATGTACCCTTGTACAGGAAAAAAAGACCTTAATATATGCTGTTCAATGCCAGCCTGGTTAGCATAGCTGAATTAGCACTTAAAATACTGATCRTAGCAAAAGGAAAAATGAAGTATGATCTGATCACACAATGGAATTATAAACATAAATACAAAAATAGTTATGCAGGAGCTCTTACAGTGTTGTGGTGTTGGGAGACACAAGAGAGATGATRGACTTTGGATGTGGTTAACAAAAGAGATTTGATAACAGGATGCCTTGGCAGTAGCAAAATGAGCTTTGAGGATTGCAAGAAGATTAAATCAGACGGGTTTACCGGAAAAAGGAAATTACATCAAACTCTGCAAGCAAGAGATGTTTAAAATKTATAAGTTTGTTTATGTGATTAYTAACCCAGTCATTGTAGTAAAACATTACTAGGCCCCCTCAAATAGTATGTAAATGTTTGAATCCCACAATAAATCAGATTCTGAYCACCAAATCAGTCTTCCATCTCTCTTCATTGCTGACACTACAATACTCATTTCTTTAGCCAGAGTTTTGCTGCTACTTATTTCATTTATGCCAGAATGTTTGTTTTGTTTTACTCCCATGTATTTTGAACTTCTGTTGGCCATTTTGGCTGTGGACAAAATGTTACCAGTGCTTGAAGAAAGTACAATTCTGTTTCTGCTCGTGCTTCTGAGAAATACTTATCTTGTTGGAACTAAAACTTGCTCCCATGTACCTTCCTAAAACAACACTTAAACCCCAAACATTTTTAGTAACATCTTGATTGCATATTGTATTAAACAAAAAACATCCAAAAARAAAAYCTCCCAAAAMACCCCCAAAAACATCAAAATAAAAAAAAAAGTGGAATATATGCTACAATTTCTTTTCTAAACAAAAACATGGGGTTTTACTGTTGTTTGATCTGATACTCTTGGTGAAAAATTTTTCAAAGCTTGCAGAAAATAATTTGAATTCATAATTATGTACATATTTGTAGATGGTCTCAGAGATAAATTATTAATACAGGAAATAATTTTTGGTTTGCTGCTTTAAAGCATAGTTATGTTAAACTAATTTTAATGGCTAATGACTGGYTAAATTGAATTATCACAATGCATAGAGGACTAGAGTTGTCTTGTGGACAAATATTTGAAAGAAGCTTCATAATATATGTTGYTCTCCATTTACCAGAGCTGTGCTTGAAATAGAACACCAGGAGTTTCTCCAAATTCCTGGTAACCATGGCAACTGCTGCTTTAGCACTATTAGCCCAATGTAATTGAGTGGAGTGGGTTGCTGRCGGTAATTTTTAGCTTTGTTGAACAGATACTCGCTATTGCAGCTGTACGTGCCATTTGGAATCTTTATCTGCAATTCGCTGGAACTCGCTGTGTGCCTGGTGAGTTGGGAGTTTGGGAGGAGCCTCCCCGTGTGAGAGGCAGGGCCGAGCCGRGCCGGGCCGGGCCGGGATGCGCCCTTGGCGGGGCTGCCAGTGGTACCCGCACCTTTGTGGTTGCCACGCAACCGCTCCCTCCTCTGAGCTTTATGCAGCTAGGATTGCCATCCATACATTTCTCTCTCCTCTTCCCCCCTTCAGCATATTTTATACACACCTCCTCTCTCTCTCTGTAGGCTTTTTTTATTATTATTCTTTCCTATCACTGTGGTATTTTATTCCTAATGAAACTTGGCATACTTGTGAAAATGCACAAGTGCTTTACATKCTGTGCAGGATCTGGGGCTGAGTTCATTCTGATTTGTTTAAATTAAAAAGAAAAAAAAAAGTASGTCATTTTTAGCCTCATCAGCTGATATGAAAAATTATGTAGAGAGGAGAAGGTGTTTTTTTTTAAAGTACGGACACACTGAAACAAAAAGTGAATTTGAGCTGGAAGTAAAGATAATAAATGAGTCTGAATGGGAAAAAAAMCCCATGAATTCAGCTTAGGGATCTACCCTCCTTGAAAATTAGTCTTCTTTAAAAGACTAAAGAAATTAGATAAAACAGGAGTCTAATTCTATTCTCTCAAGTCATCTGTAGTTATCTTTTAAGGCATGGTGGTACAAAAAAGGAATCAAATTGCATCCACAGGATTGAAAGCTTTGCTCTTGYCTGTACAAGTTGCCAACAATTAAAAATTTTGTCCAGAGTGATAAAAGATTGCAAATATGTAAGATGTAAATGAATGCAGATGGGAAARCCAATACAAATAGTTTCTTTTAAATGGATGGAAGACTCATCAGAAGCAGAAATTTTGTTTGAGCATGTCAGTTTATGCATGGATTTATGGCAGGGAAGCAGTGTATTGAGGGCTGTTTTGTCATCAAGAACCTTTTTGGAATCTAATTTGTCACTAGTTTATTGCAATATTATATTTTACATTTGTCTCAAGCTCGGCTTAATTGACAGAGGAGGAAAAACCACCAGTATTTAAGGAAGCAACTTCTTTGAACTATTTTCAATATACTTTTATTGCCATTCAAAGTATTTTCAAAAATCCCTCCGTTTTTCTTAATTTTTTTACAGGTACCATATCTTACCAGATAGAGTTTCATTTTTTGCCAGAGTATCATTTTATCTTCTTTGTGCATTGTTATGGCTGAAGATAACAAATATTACCGTGCCTAAGGTAGACAGCTAAAAGATACATTGGCTTTAGATTTGTTTGTTGGACCATTTTATATTTGTTCATTTTGGCTGCAAGCACATCACTAAAATAACGAGCATTGTCAGTTCTTTAGAGGATAATACTGAAGATTATTTTAGTAGGTTTAAACCTGTTAACTAGTTCATAGTCTATTTGAAGACAAATTTTCAAAATTTGGATGCGTACACACCATTTGGCATGAACAGGTCTGTTCTTCAAGGACCTAGATCTGTAATAATTCTAGCATCTTTTGGAAAAATTTGAGTGTTATTATTCAAGAATTATTATGTGATTATAAGTAAAGAGGTCTCCCAGCCACTTTGAGCATGAAATCCTTCTGTCAAATGCCAGTTAAACCTGATGGTCCCTAAAACTCACATTTGTCAAAGATTTGCCTCAGGTTTGACAGTGCTCAGCCCAAGTAAATTTATGGCTATTTCAACTACTCAGTCATCTGGGCAGGGCTTTTAGAGATTGTTTTAAGCAGGACTTTCAGAGATTGTTCATCACTGAAGGTGATCTYTTTTTAAGGAACAGTTTCAGAGGTTAAAATACTCACTCTAGAGTACAGGAGGCAGGTGTGGAAACTATCTTTTCTCCTTAAGAGGATGTGAAACCAGTGTGTTATCACCAAAGGGGTAYTGGGGACAGCCAAAGGTGATACAGAAACTCCATCATCAGGAGGCATGAAAAGGCACTTTATTATTAGAAATCTACAGTTCTTATAGAAACAATGGTGGACCTAAGAYCTGATTGGCCTTTAGGAATCTTCTCTCACACTTGTGATGAGCTATGAATAGCACACTCTGGAGAATCATATCTATAAACAACAGTTGTGGTGTTTGTGAGGTTTTCAGGATAAGGGAAGAGATGAGAATTTTACTCTATGTTCTCAGAAGGCTGATTTATTACTTTACGATATATTAAAGAATGCTATACTAAAACTATAGTAAAGAAAGAGCAGGATACAGCCAGAAGGCTTAACAAGAATGATAATGAAAAATTTGTGACTGACTCCTCAGARTCCGACACAGCTGATGGTGATTGGTCATTAAGTCACAACAATTCACATGAAACCAATCAAACAGTGACCAGTTGGTGCACGATGTCTAAGGCACATTGCAAAACAACAAAACTAAGAGAAGCAATTAGACAATTACTGTTTTCATTTCTCTCAGAGGCTTCTCAGCTTCTCAGGAAAAGAATCCTGGGCAAAGAGAATTTTTTTCAGAAAATACGACAGTGACAAACACTTACAGAAAGAGAGAGAATTGTTTTTCAATTCTTTCTCTGAGCTTTCTCACAGCTTCCCAGGAGAATCCTGGGACAGCTATGTCGCTCTCTGTTCAGAGGATATGTGATTACCCCACTGTGTGTCTGTAGAGTTGGGACTGTTTAGCCTAGAGRAGAGGAAGCTTAGAGGRTATGTAATTAAGGTAAATTCCTGAAGGGAGGCTGCAAAGAGGGCAGARCCAGGCTCTTCTCAGTGCTGCCCAGAGGCAAAGGGCACAAGCTGCAGCACAAGTTGTAGAGCCTCCCTCATTGGAGGCATCCCAATCCTGTCTGAAYTTGCTGTTGCAGGAAAATGCTGTTCCTGGGCAGCTGGCTCTAGGGGACTCTGCTTAAGGAAGGGCTTGGGACAGGATGCCTTCTCGAGGCCCATTCCAACCTCATCCATCCTGTGATTGTGTGGCATCATAGTAAATTGCCCTGACACCTGACTTGCAGGCTCTGTGAATATGACTTTGTTTCTTTGTCAAATTGTCACTAGTAAAAAGGAAATAGTAAATAWTATCTTGCAAAAGAAAGAAAAAAGTGATCACAAGAATTTTTGTGGCATTATAATATAGAGGGRCACAGTATGGGTAAATGAAGGTGGTATAGAATGTRATCTTATCCCCCAASGAGTTGCAGCTGGACCWATTACTAAAGATTAGGAGCWGGCCTGATCTTAACAGRCCACACCTGTAGCCAGTAAGAGCTGGTGGTACAAAAGAGTGGATTGGTGGGAGAGGAGTCAGAGAACTGCTGCAAGGATCAGGAACAGTCAGTGCTTAGAGGAGCTGYCTACAGAAAACATTGAGGAGGTATGAAACTCTTGGTGCTATGGAATCCTTGCACCATAATGATAATAGAACTGTTGTAACATATAAGACAACATTATAATCTAGAAGATTTGACATAGCCATGAAGAGTGGAGTTTAGGGTTTAAAATGCATAAACATCCATTTGAACGTGTGCTGCAGGTCCTTCCTCCAAGGGATTTACTCTAAACGTGAGGTTAGAGCAACTTGTATCACTCCACCTTAGTTTAATTGCTCCACAGAAAGTGAAATGACCCTGAAAAGGGGGACTGAAAATAATCACACCAAGCTGGCTAGTGGTTGGCTCTCTGGGGAGATCAGGGAAGATCGAACTCATGCTTCCTCTGTCCTGGCTGAAGGTTTTAACTCCTGCACTACTGGCTAAAGAGAAAAGCAGTGCTGCCTTGCACTTCCCGAAGAAAAGTCAGCTCCCCTCATCTCTTATGGTAGTGCTTTATTTTACATAAAATCAACTCCTGGATGCTTTAAAGAAAACTYTTCATTCTGCTGCTGAAAGCTGTCTTACCAACGAATAGAGGATTAAAACACCAGTCAAAATACAAACTGATTTGGGAAAGAAAGTTTTGGTTTCTTGTGCTGCAGAAGATCAAGCCACAAGTGGGAATCAGTAAACCCAAACACCATTTTAATTATTTCCCTCTGGTATTGATGCCATGGAACAAAAAGCTGTGAMTCTCTGCAACAGAGAGGTTTCATATTTGTTTCTAAAAGGCCTATGAACCAGGTTATTAAAAAATATACTGTACACTTTTTAAGACTTGAACTGTTACTACTTTTTCTAGACTCTTATTTTCTGTTTTATATGTCCTTATAACTTTTGTATGGTAACAGAGAGAAAAGTACCTAAAATATTAAATAGCTTCTTTAATGGGATTTCCATCACTTTCAAACCAATTACTGAATTAAGAAAATTGGTTGATCAGCTGAATTTTGAATATTGTGCTGTCTCAGTCGGCTTGGGTGTCATGTGTCCTATGCACTTTTTTTCAGAACTCTTAAAAGCAGAGAAGTAAATTGACTATCTTGATTGAACTTAATTTTTGTACAACATCCAGCACATGAAGGGGAATGCTTTTGTGATACTTCTTTGTATTTATTTGCCTACACAAATTAAAATACAAAATCCAAAAAGAATTTTTCTCTTTGAACTGAAGAACAGATTTAGATAAGGAGTCATATTCAAGCATTATGTAAAAACACTGACTCTCTCTGTGCTTTCTGTATGCAAAACACTGGCTGTCAGTTATGCTTTCTGCAGTTTTCAGGGGTTCCTGGATGTAAGTGAACCCTGGTATCTGGAGAGGATAGCTGCTCAGTGTTGTCAGGAGGTAGAGAAAAACATAGACATCAATCATTTCCATCTACAAAGTCTATCTAAAAATGCTGCTTGAGTCAGCCTGTGCCTAATTTCATCCTAGTAAGTAGTTTCACATCTGAGAAAAAATCAGAAACATTGCATTAAAATATTAAAAGTTTCATAGAAAAATAATTCCTTTTACTCAGTTAAGTTCTGGCTTTATTAAAAAGCAAATATTTTGCTCACAGTTTAAAAAGGTAAAGTGGTAAAAGAGCTTTCTACTCATATAATTGAAAGATTTTAATCCTTTTTGGAAAGAATGAGGTGAAAAAAAYCCCAAGAAAACACTAAGGAGCTTTYAAGTTGTGGGCARCACTCCTATACTGCTGTTTCCATAAGCAAGTTGGAATGTGGCTGAAATATCTATTTTTGAAAAAGGAAAGAGAAATGCACCATGTTATGAGAGTATTCCTCTTTCTGATTAAATCCCTTGACTGTGCTTACAGATAAGTTTTCCACTTTTTTATGTGGTTTCTCTAGCTGCACCATCTGTCTTAGCTTTAGTAGCGGGATGTTCTCTCTGTATCTTTCAATGTGTTCTTACAGCTGGGGATAGATTGCTCTGAAATCGTTTTTGTTGCGACTGCCAAAAATTTACATATTTTCTTTTCTCCAACCTTTCCCTGTAGGTGCAGGAACCTGACATTTCCTGAGAGTCTTCCTGAGGTCAGCATTGTGTTCATATTCGTGAACGAGGCACTCTCGGTGATCCTGCGCTCCATCCACTCGGCCATCAACCGCACTCCTGCTCACCTGCTCAAGGAGATCATCCTCGTTGACGATAACAGTAACAATGGTAAGAGGTTTGCTTCTTCCTCCTCCCTGCCCTGAGGCTGCATCCTTCCAGAGAAACCTTGAATTCTGGCTCTTGCTCATCCTTCTGGCCTTTCAGATGTTGTGGGTGGGTTTTCTCCCTTYTTCATCCCATACTCTTGCTGGGCTKTTCTGAACTCTGGACAAATGGGGCATGTTTAAAAGTGTGTACAAAAGAAGGAATGTTTAAGGTATCTGGTCTGGGGACTTCTGCTGGTCACAGTGACCCCGAGATGGGTTAGAMAGTCTCTTTTCCCAGCCYRGTGCTYGAAGAAGGAGTMAGAGCTCTTCAGTTCTYGKTCTCAAGGTTGTTTATTGTTTCTTATYTATGAAATTCTTTCTCTGACCTGCCAAGGTCCATTCAGCAGGTCAGACAGTGGCACACTGACTGCCCTCAGGGCGGTGTTATCGTTTTATACTAAGAACTAT
>JACDOX010000204.1:971258-988625 GCA_014549065.1 Cardinalis cardinalis
CAGGGTCTCTGAGCCCCCTGGCAGGGTCCTGGCAATCCAGGACAGCCAGAGGGATGTCCTGAATTCCAACAGTCTGGTAGGCAGAGTTTTGAATGTAGCAATAGATTAGACCTAGCAAGTTTTGTTCTTAGTGCTTTAGAGTGTTTTCAAGCTCATGTGGTTTCTGCACTCCTATTTTCTGTGTATGATTCCACATGTGTACCCTCTGTTGTGCATAAAATGCCTTTCTGTGTTTCTTAGACTTCTCCTTTAGATTTCCAGTTCTCCTCTCSTCATTAGCAGCACTTACCTTGCTGCTTCTCTGCTGTCTGTACTCAGATGTTGCTCTCCATGATCTGAAGGATTGCACTGCCCATCTCTGATGGTTCAGTGCTTGCCWGGGTATTTGTCATGCTGGGCACTATTTGCAAGTCTTATTTTGTAGGAACTTTAGTGATGAAATTTTAATAAGCACAGAATGCTGAACTTAAAGAAAAATTCTGCTGTGCTGGGGGGGTTAATTCTGAACTGCTAAAATACAAGGAGAATTTGAACTTATCTTGTTGAAGGAAAAAGCTGAACAAAGGGCTTCTCTTATCCTTGCCATCACAACTGCTGTTATCTGGCTATATCCCTGTAGCTAAATTCTGTGACTTGCTGCTGATCACAAATGTGTCTCAGATTTGCACAGAGAAGAAACTCATTGGGAAGCAAGTAAATAAGTTCCCCACCCCAGGCTATGGACGTCATCATATCCTTTCTGACTATGAATGAAAGAAAAACTGCAATCCTGACTATTCAAAGTACACRCAAAACACAACAACTTGGTGTAGGCCTATGCCCTAAGTTTTGTCTTTTCCCTTATGCAATTTGATAGAAAGAACACAGCGTTGAAACACAGCTTTGACTGGTGGACTTGGTCTGTGATTGTGTGAATCCACTCCTGCACTTTTCAAATGGCAACTGAGAGAATCTGAGTAGCTGCTGGTGCTGCAGGGCCTGAGATCTCTGGACATTGATAAATAGGCCACAAAGCAGATATAAAAGGAGAAAAATAGTCTGGTGGAGAAAAAGTGGCTTCTAGAGTTTGAGTCTGATATTGTATGGTTTGCAGGCAGTTATTGCAGTGGGCAGATGGCAGAGCCATGTCAGAAGTACCAGTGTTTCTGAGAGCCTGTCCTCGCTGTGGTGAGCTCACTAACAAACACYCTTTGCACTGTGCTTGCAGAGTTGTCCAAATTATTATTTTTCATTATTTCATACCTGAAATAGAACAGAAATCATAGGAACTACTTTATCTTTCAGGAAAACCTGTCCAGCCAAATTTTTTTGTTATTACTGTACTATATAATATTTTTATGATTTGCTGYGCCTTTTATTTAGGCTTGCCTTTCTTACCCTCCAGTGCCTTAAACCCTTGAGTTCCTGGCCCCAAGCAGGGAGACAGAAATTGAGAGGAAGGTAACCTTTGGTTTGGCTGCCTTGGCTTGGTGTTACATGTCATTTTATACAAAATCACACTGTGCAGAGCTATAGTTAGTCTCACAGAAAAATTCARTCCTCCACAGGATTTTATGCTACTCCTCTAACCCTTTCTCTGGCATCTCTTCCCTGCAGTATTAAATTAGATTTCTACAGTCCTCTTTATCCCATAATGTATGCTGAAGACCTGGTAATAGGCATATATTTGGAGCTGATGGATGTTTGGAATGGGAGAGATTGTAAAGATGATTTATGGGCTTTCCTACTATTAGTTTAAATCTTGAAATATTTATTTTAAAACTTACTTTTCCTTTTACAAGATTCTATTTTCCATTTTTCCTCCCTTCTAGCATTGCTGAGATGAATCCTTTATATTTAGTGTCATTCTGTGTTTTTGTTAGTAGCTCTTTAGCTTGCAAGTGTTGCTGCTTGTAAGATAAGTGGGTTACTCTGGGTTTCCCTCTAATGTTACCTGAGGGGGCAAACACTTGGTCTGTGCTTGCAGTGGGCTCCAGCTCTGCTTCTCACAGGGATCTGTCAGAATCCTAATTATAAGTGGTGTTTTTACTCTGCAGCATTCGCCAGGGATGGCAGCTTCTCTTAACTTGATGCAAGATTTCTTTTTGTGGTGCCACAGCCATGRGCTTCACAGGCAGGAAACATCACACTGTGGGAAGTGAATAGAAAGAAAAAGTGAGACCMGAGATCTGGCAGAGTCCACATGAGCACATTTTAATGAATCCCAAATTTCTGTAGACCTGTATTTTGGAAAAGAGCMGTGCAAGAACTAGATTTTTATATATATTTTTTTTTAATTCCAGAAGGCTGATTTCAGAAACCATTAATTCAAGTACAGGGCCAAAGTCTGTACATTTGTCTTGAACAATATGTGCTATAGCATTTTATTTCATGTACTTCAAGGGATGTCAAGCAAATTATCTATGGCTTTCCCTAAACCTCAGTGCAGTTTTTCAAGTTCTCAATTATGCTTCAGGAGACCTCAATTAATCTCTCTGTGAAGTTTCCCTTTTTAAAAATAAGTGTTTGGAGTTAGAAAACTGTAAAAAGGCCAGTGTGGGCCATTTCAAAGTAGAAAATAGATTTTGTAAGTCCTAAAATTCTGATTATTTAATAAAGCTGTTTGCATGGCTTAATGTGTGTATTTCACCATATCATCTTTTCTGGTGGAATTCTGATGAAGATTGCTCTGCATTGTTTCATATATGCTGATAGGTACATTAGTAGTAGAATTTAATTTAATTGAAGGATAAAAAAGGCACACTTCAGTGACTACCTGTGTCTTCTATAATGAGAACAGAAGTTTTATTAAAACAAGTAAAGTATCAGTGTTATTTGTGTGTCATTTGGGTSTTAGTCGTGTTGGTGACTGAGCAACTGCACAGATTTCAGGTGTTTTACTGTATTATTAAATGTCAGATCAGAATCTTTCTCGTTCTCCTCAGTAGTGCTGTTTGCTTTGCAGAGATAAGGTGTATATATAAGTTTACAATCTGGCAATATAATTTAAATGACCACACCCATGACTGCTGGTGTGTAATTAGACCTCAGAAACACATTTAGAAGCATTGCCTGAGCTGTARACTACTGGCATTGTGGTTTATTTCCCCTGGTTTGTGGCATCCTGCCCCTCTGGGGACAGGGTGGTGACCTTCTGTGCCACTGGAGCCCTGGTTTGGCTTTTGAGTCTTTTTGCTGGCGTTGAGCACCACTGCATTACAAAGTACCTCTTGAAGGTATTTTCAGGTGATTTGAAATCTCTCTTAAAAAGCTGGTGGTTAGCCATGTTCAGCTTTGTGGGGAGGCAGTGGGCATGAGTGTGTCCAGAGTATGCCTTGCAAAATTTCATACTATAGCAGTAATTATCATGCTCTAGGACATTTTTATTTCATRTTAGAGTTAATAATATTGCAGTAGRGGCTCAGATTTTGCAAGGTTYCTTCCTTTTCCTTGAAGCATTACTTATGAATCAAATATTCTTACATGTTCAGTGTAATAATTCTCATTTTGTCCTGAGATTTCTATGAATACAGCTATTGAACTGCAGTAATAATGCTGGATATCCCAGGATGTGAATATTGTCTTGCAGTGTTGAGAATTAGCACAGACTGGTAAAAAGTGGGTCAGGTGCAGCCATATCACCTGTGAGAGGTTGTCCTCAAAACACTGACTGAAAAGAAACTATTCAAAAAGCATCCAGAGCTTTTCATTAAAAAGTTATATTTCTGTGGTAATTCTTAAGAGATATTTGGAAATAGGAGATTGTCTGATTTTTTTTTTCCTTTACAAAAGCAGTGATGAACTCAAGACTACAATTCAGATGCATGCTTGATTGCATAGCACAGCCTAGTTTGAAGATGACTTACTTGTAGATCRTACAGCTATGAAAAACCTCTTGATAGCAATCTCCTGGGGAAAACCTTTGGAGTTGCTTTCTCTGTGTTTGGATTCTTGCTCTTCACTTACCTGAATGTCAGGAAAGTGCCAAGACAAACAGAAACATCTGAAACCAAGGAAATAGGCCAAGTTTATCCAAACCTGCATGTGGTGGTGTTTGAGGGTCCCCAGGACAAGGGAAGAGATGAGAATCTTGACTCCATGTTTCAGAAGGCTGGTTTATTATTTTATGATACATATTATATTAAAAGAAAATTATATACTAAAACTACACTAAAGAATAGAAGAAAGGATTTCATCAGAAGGCTAAAAAAGAATGCTAATAAAATCTTGTGATAGACTTAGAGAGTCTGACACAGCTGGCTGTGATTGGTCCTTAATTAAAAACAATTCACATGCTGGGTAAACAATTCAAATCACATTCCAGGGGAGCAAAACATGGAGAAGCTGAAGCTTCCCAGGAGAAGAAATCCTGGCAAAGGGAYTTTTTGTAAAATATGTCAGTGACACCTGCATTCAGTTTTGGGCTGTGGTTTATGCATGGGGAAGGCTTTGCTTTATCTGCCTGGATTGATTCTCTGCATTAGTTAATGATCTTGTTGCTGAAATCATTATTGCACATCTTTACAGAAGCAAGCTCTCAGAAGGGATGACAGGGGATTGACATGGGAAGAGGGCTGTGCAGTGCTGGTTAGGAATCAAATGCTAAAAAGCATATATTTATGTATAGAGCAGGAAATCTGTTCTGTTGTGGATTTGAGAAAAAAATTGCCTATTGTTACAAACAGTGCATTTTACTTTAGTAACGTTTAGGGCTGCAACTTGAATTAATGAAGGCAATTCTTTGAGCATATGTCTGCTGCTACATGTTGTGTGCTGCTGCTGGGACTGCAGTGAGGTGTGCCAGCTTCTGTGGATGCATCTGAAAAGACAGAAGAAGGAAATAACCCGAGGCAAACCCTTGTCCTCTGGCCATCTGTTCCAGTTGCCACCAGAAGTTAGAGCATAATGTTCTTCTTGTTCATGTCCTGGCCATGCAGTTCAGAATTCTGGTGGGAAAAAATATGAACCACTAATGTAAATAGACTGTGAGACATTTATGAGGACACTGGGTCCTGAAGATGATGTCCTGGACTGGCTGTGGACTGTTGTSTCCTCTTACTTGTCAGTCCTTGTGACAATGAATTTGATTCCTGCTTTAAAGGGGAGAGGTTGTGGAGTAGGATATCAAAATGAAGTGTGAAACAGAGCAGAGAAGCACAGGCCATTTGATGAAAAAGGCCATTTGTCTCAATTATTCTGCCCTCTGTGTGGTTTTTTGGGTATTTTTTTTTGTGTATTGGTTGGTTTTGGGTGGATTTCGTTTTAAATTTTGTTTGTGTTTTTGTTTGTTTGTTTGGTTGGGTTTTTTTGGTGACTTCACACCTTTTTCTCCTCCTGTGTTAATTTGTTCTTTTCATCCAGGGGTGGTCTTGTTCCTTGGTCTTTATGGCCTCAGCCACTTTTCTTGGACTCTTTCTACCCTGGCAGTCTGCTGTTTTTGAATGCTTGCTTCCTCACTCCCAATCCCTACAACTCATCCTTCTTTGTGAGCTTGTGTCCTTCAGGTGGGGTCTCCATTTTGCATGTTCTCAAATTCCAGGCTACCTGTGCCTCTTATAATTTCCTCCATCCCAGTATTTACTGCACTTTCTCACAAGCTGCATTCCTCCATCTCCCCCATCTCACCATTCAGCTTTCCCTTGCTTTTAGCTGCAGTAATTAAACTCCTGCCTGAATCATCCCTCCCTGCCTTCCTCCACCCCCAGTAACAGTCTGTTCCTTCTTTTTTGGGGCATATTTTTATCATGTCCCACTTTCTTCCTTTCTCTATCCATTGCCTCCTTTTCATACATGTTTTTCCATTTTCTTTTGCTTTCATTCAAAAACAATTATGAAGTATACTTTTCATGCAGCTTTCCAAACTCCCCCATGCCTGAACTCCATAGTCCATCAGATTCCAGGACTCACATTCCATCCCACGAGGGGRCAGGGATAGCATCCCTTTCTGGAGGCAAGGCTCTGGGTTTGTGTCCTTGTCATTATAGTTGTGTGAAAGCTGTCTGATAACCAGCATGGAGTTTTATGTTGGGAACCATCACAGTCTCCTTCCTTTATAACTCCAGTGGAAGGTCCTTAGCCTTCCTTTTCTGAGCAATTAGGAGAGTTCCAGTGCTGTGAGACCATTTGCCTCTGKGGAAGCTCTATGTGCTCCAAAGGTGTTGGGAGTGACCAAGTGGCCTTTCAGCAGAACAGTTATTTTAATCATTGGTATGGCTGGAGAAGCAACACTTCAATGTGTGTGCCAGCTGACAGCAGAAGCACTTTCCACATCAGGGGGCAGCTGTGCAGGGCAGAGCTTTTATTGCAGGCTTCTGGCATCAGGTTTTATGACTCAAGCATTCAGATAATGCTATGAGTTGAATCTTCCCTGGCCAACAGGGGCCAAAAGTTAATGTATGGTCATCTTATCTTCTATTCCATCTGTGAGGTAATTTAGCTTGTTCAGTCCTGATCCACTTGCAGTGTAGCTGTCTGATGAATACCTTTTCCTATATCAGTATACAAAGTCTAAGAGGACTGGCCTTGTTTTATGGTGGCTCTGTTTTACCTTGAATCCCAGTGTGCCAGTTCATGCTGCACTGCTCTTCCCCATCTTCTGTGTCCTTTGAATGACATTCCCCATCTTTTGTGTTCCTTGAATGACAAGTGGTGCAGTGCACTGTCAGGATGTTCTTACCCTTCATCCCCACACCTGTCCTGCCACCATCTCATGACACAGCCCTTAGTGTGGGCATGCTCATCTGTGCCCTCATGTTCCTGCTCATAGCAAAGCCTGACATGGATGAATAAATTACAGTTCCAGTTTCTAGGTGATGATAAATAGCTGCACACTGGCACTTTGACGTATTCTGGAAGAATTATTTGGGTCAGCTAACAGAAAACAGCATCACCTGTGTCATGTGTGATTCAGAAGCCTAATGTGACCACACTTAAAGGCTGCAGTCACATTCACTGAGAACAGGCTCGGTTTTAGCTCTTCTGGTAGTGATGAGGAATTCACCCTGTGTGCCTTGGAGGTGCTCTGGGCTGCTGGCATCCTGAYTCTGAGGATGCCAGCACATAAATACTGCCTTGGTGTACTTCTCAGTATCATCTCTGTGATTTTAGCCTTAAAATTAATCTCTAGAGAGCTCTGAGAAATTGCTTGGTTGAAAAACCTTTTTTTTTCCCATTTCCCCCCCCCCCATTTGTCAGATTATTTTGCCTTCAAAAATGCTTGAATGGTTTCTGTTGATAATGTTCTCAAGCACATGTCACTAAATTCAAGTAGCAGCCACAGGTATAGATTTGGTGCAGTGGARAGCATTCATGAGAGAAGTGCCAATATCTGTTGATGTCAGTGAGATACTGTGCTTTGATCAGATTATTTCCTTTTGACGTCTTTTCCCATGGAGTCTTCAACAGAAATTGTATTTGAGATATTCTAGTAATGTAAGCTCTTATGAGYCTGAATGACTTCTTAAAGGATTTCTTTCTCTTTTCTTATCAAAAGAATGGCACTTATAATTGAAAGAGTTTGACAGAGTGTGGGGAGAATACTCTGTAATGTCAGACAAAGTAGTTAAAGGATTTTGTCCTACAGAAAGTTAAGAAATGAAAATTGCCTTTTAAATGAACTTCATTACAAAATTTACCTTTTCCTTTCAACCCAATCATACTTTTCTTAAAAAGAAAAAGGAATGAAAAGATAACTTTCATAGAATGAATGCTGAGTTCTTAACTTTAAGTAGAGGTAACACTTCCTTCCAGAACTGAKAATTTCAAACACTTCAGTTTCTTTGTGATAGAACCTCAAAATTCTTGATGTGCTGAAGGATCTAAGACATGATAAGAGATTTGCCTGAAGAAGTATTTAAGAGTGTTCAAGCATATCACTAAATCATAAAAATCAGTCACCAAAATGTATTAAAAAATTACTGAGTAATCTTTGGTCTCCACACAAAGGCATATTTATAGGCAGTGCTAGATATTTTAAAGGCATTGTGGAACCTGTACTAAGTCTAAAGTTCAGGTACAGAACATTTTAACAAAGGATATGTGAATTCTGAAAGAGCTAAAACAATTCATGGTGGCTTTTCTTTTGGTCTGTTTTTCTGTAGGTATGTTTGGCATTGAGTTCTTTAAAAGTGTTCTCAAAGTATATTYGATGGCCAAATTTTAAATTACTCCACTTGCTCACTGCTAGTGATTTCTGGGGATGTTACTGAGATGGTGTTCCTTCCTTTCACCCTGGAAAAGCAACATATTTAAAGTAGTGTGCTTCAACTAGCAGCCTGGGAAAACTTTGGGGAAGCTCAGTTTAAAAGTCAGTTTATGGAAAATGTGATGAATGTCAGTAAAAGCTAAAACTTTCATTTTTGATGATGCAATAACAAGGGAAAAATGGGGACTTAGGGGTTAGGCTGTGAGTGAGTGAGAATTCCCACTTGTTTTTCCTCACCTGGTTTATTTGGGAAAAAGGTTTTGTGTTCATTGGGCCTTCGTGAGCAGAGTTGTTGTCATCACCACTTAGTGGAACTCTGTTGTGAGAGTCTGGGAGTGCATGAGTTTGGATGGATGGAGATACAGGTAATATGCTGAAAATGTCAATACCCTTCATGTTCTTTTTGATTTTCACAAGTGTCTAGTCTGTTAGATTTTGGGTAAGTTCTGCAGCCAATTTCCTACACGACTGGGCAAATCTTACTCTCCTGACTGTCTGACTGAGGACCTGTGTGGAGCTGAATTCTTCTGCCACATCCCTATGGCATTTTGCAATGGAGTTTGTGAATAAAATGATGGTTTTATTTTTATTTTCTTCTTATTACTTTCCTTTCAAATGTAATCTGAGAGCAATGRTAGATGCTTTTTTGGTACCAACTCAAAGGACAAATTGTCTTTCATTAAATTTAAAGGGGTTTGTCTGCACTGCAGTGTGAACTTTCAACTGAATAATTCAGAATCATGATGAATGCTAAATAACATGGCAGCATGAATCATTGTTGTTTTTGTTTGGCAGCAGGGAAAACCTAGATGGAATTGCTAAGTGCTTTCAGTTTTCTCCAGACAGCTCAGTGTCGGCTGCTGCATTGTTCCTTTGCTCCTCCCTGACACACTCCTTTGGCCCAGTGCCTGTCTAATCATTGTTTAATGTTTCAAAAGCTGCCACCTTCTATTTGAAGCAATCTTTTCAAGCAGTACAAATACCAGCAGATTTGCATACAGTAGAAATAGAAATAATTGGAAAAATAAAGTAAAAAAACTAAATAAGAAATGAGATGTTAAGAGCATTAATGTTTTATGAAGGTGAAAAAAAAATCTGCATAGCTATTCAAATTATGGTGAAATTTAAGGAAGCCTAAAGATATTTCTGTGGCTAAATAGATGATCTATCAGTCTTATAGGCTATGAAATAATTATTTCTCTCGACCTGTTGCTCCTAATSTCAAGCTTTGCTCATGTACACGAAGTGGAAGGAGAACAACAAGGTCTTCTAAAATGAGAAACAAGTTGCAACTCATTTGCCAGCGAATAAACAAGTTGACAACTTGTCTGCCAGCCAATAAACAATGATTTCTGGTTTTTATTACCATGAAAGACTGCAGTGTCAGAACTTGAAAAATGAATTCACATTCCCAAGTCAAATAAGTGACTGTGATTCCCTGCCTTCTAGTGTTGTTATTACTGTACAGGCAACAAGTTTGAAACATCTCCCCATGGTCTGCTTTTTATATGAAATGTAGAGGATTATATTTCAGTGATATTTGTGCCCTTGAAACTTCTTTTTTGGTAGTTCATAGGCTTTGACAACCAGTTTGGAACATGCAAGTGAAACCGGGTATTGGGTCTGGTTTTCTCTCATCAGGTATCTCTGTTTCCAAAGAAATGGGTTTTTTTTTCTCTTTAACCAATTTCCCCCACACACAAATTGATAAAATGCAAGGAATATTGWGGCGAAAGTTGTGTGACTGTGTGTATGGTTAATATCTCACAGGCAAAGACAAAATGTATTCCACAATTAGCTTTAATTTTTATAGTGCTATTTGTGCTGCACAGTGTTCTGTAAAAGGGCAGGAACTGAATGAAGCTGTGCYGTGACAGCCTCTGGAATGCCTTGTGTCCAGGAGGGAGGCCTGCTAGACTCTGAAGGTTCCTGTTCTTCTAGGAATAAATCTTACAGCATCTGAGCTTARAGCATTAGTCCAATATGTGAAAATAGACTTTAGTAAAGCTTTTCACCAGAAAAATTCAGCTATAGCATAGCCAAGAAAAAAAAAAGAGGTAGGTTGGTTAAAAGAAAGGGAGATTTTTCTTTACTGAGAAGCAAAGACTTAGTGCAGAATTCCCTTTTCCTGGGGAGCCCAAAGGCTGACTAAGAGCAACAGGAAATAGTCAAGGTTATTTTGCCTGTTGTTGTTATTTTTGTTTTTGTCTAGATCTGCACACTGCTAGAGCTATCTGAAGTAAGCAGCATCTGACTTTGGAAATTTTCATTTAGTGTGTCTCCRTGCTTCAGCAATTACATCTCCCAGAGGAGAAGAACATCACAAAATAATGAAGTTAGAGGAAACCTCAATGGCTTGTTAAAAGGAGCATCATCACATGTGGGCACAGAATGATCATACAGATCATAGGAAGATAATTTCAGATTAAATAAGAGAATTTGTGCTTTAGTTTTACCCTACAAGCCTGAAAAGATCAGTTGTACACAGTGATACAGAAATACTTTAAAGGTTGCCTCATACTCAGTTGACCCTGAGCAGTATTTTATGTAACTCCAACTAAACTTTCACTCTACTCTTCTCCTGAAATCTGAGTAGATGCCTCTGTAACTGTATGCCCCAGCAGGAGCTCTGGGAAGAGTCTGATAGCAGGTAGTTCATATCCCTGAAAATACACTGAGCATGGGAACTGCTGGGTGTTTCTCTCTCAGAGGGAAACAGAGCAGCCTGGAGCACTCTGCAAAGCTTCAGACATCATGTGGGCAGGAGCACTTCTGCAGGAGCCAGATCAGTAAATCCAGTGCAAAGCAGTCAAAATTACTGCTTTACTGCATGCTGGAGAATGGGATTTTTGGTTGGTTTTGCAGATGTGTGCAGTGATAGTCCCTGAGGTGAGAAAGGAGCAATAATTTTAGTGTTCAAGCTTCCATCATAGACAGCTCTTTGTGCTGGTGTGCTGCCTTTCTCAAATGATGCAGAGATTAAACTAAGCAYGATACTAAATCTAAAGAAGATTAGATACACGAAAGCTTTCAGTTGATAATTGTTTTTTAAAGCAAAAGGGGAAAAAAGGGGGCTTTTCAACTAAAAAAGTAGTTTAGGGTTTTTTTTACTTTTATTTTTTTGATAACTTTTTTTATACTTATGTCAGTACTCCTCCATCTTTACTAAATGTCTAAAGCTTTAAAGTTTTATTTCTAATTTGTGGACCAATCTTGAAAGGTGCTGACTTCTAGGAGTTAATTTTTCATTAATAGGCTCTTTTTTGTGACATGGAAAAATATTATCCATAAAGTTGTATGATTAGTCCAGAGAGGGTCACCACAAATGAAGGAAATCCAACCCTTCAGTGGTGTTAGGTCAGCTCACATAGCCCATCTCCTCAAATTAGAAATGGTTCACCACTGAAAGAGAGTGTTGAATTCCCAAATGGAGGTAACTGGAGCCTCTGTGATCCTGTCAGCTCTCACCAGAAGTTTCAGCTCCTTGGAGCACCCATCTGAGCGCCAACAGAGTCTACCAGGAGGAGGATTGCAAAACTGAGCCTGAGTCACTTCCAGAGGTCTGTAATTCCTACTGCAAGCTCTGCACAGGTTAGACATGTCCAATATTTGTTCTTTTTACCTCTCTTTCAATGACACACAAAAATTAGGAAGCTAGCGGTCTTTTAAAATATCTAAAATGAAAAACCTTAGGGAAGGTGAATTAATAAAATGGTCTGTTAAACTAACCATCATTTTATGGCCCTGAACTTGAAACACTGAGAGAAATTAGGTGCAGTAAAATGAAAAAAAAAAAAAAAAAAAAAAAGAGGGGTCTAATCAGCCTTCCTTATAATGGAAAGTACCCTAGAAAAATATGCCTGTTGCTTCAGAGTATATCAAACTGAGTTTAATCAGCTGTGCATTACTGCATAATAGCTCAATCAGCTTCAGGTCAGCCAGAAAGAAAGTAGAGGAWTTTTTTTGTAGAATTGTAGAAAAAGATGCATGTTCAATAGTTTCCTTGACTTCCTGGGTTTGCATTATCAAAGTTATCAAAGTAACATGAAAAACAGCAGTGCATGATTTATCTAGCTCAGGATCTTTATGCATCAAGACTTGGCTCTGATATATGACAAAGCATATTTCAAAAATTGCATGAATTTTTATGGTGTTGCACAGTGTTGTGTGCACCCTGTGGCTTAGAGTTCATATMGAATATTTTCTAGAAAATTCTAAATTCTCTGGATGGACTCTGCTCCACTGCTGTTCTGTCTTTCCCCATCCTAATAGAGCAGTAGTGGGTTGATTCATTTAATGTAGAACAATGATCACTTAGCTTATACCAGATACAGCCTGAGTTAGCAAATCTGTGTGCTGGAGGTGGACTTTATTTCAGTTAAGTTTCCACACTCAGAAACTTTTAATCACATCAGGTTTGTCTGGTTATCAGATCCAGGCTTTCTGCAGGTTTAACTTCCCCTACCTGCCCATCTCCAGTTGAACTAAGTGGATTTCTGATTCTGGTCATCTGTAAAGGTTTGTATCAATGTGAAACTGCATTTCTGTCTGTGCCATACATACCCATTCCAGAAGGAATTCCTGTGATTTATATAAATAGCTGTGKCAGGGTAAATGTGTTTCCTCTGCCTTTGTACTATATTTTTAAAATGYGATGCCACGTGCAGTTACCTGTGTAATCAGTTACTTGTTCAGTGGTTTCCTGTCTGATAAAGACCTATAAAAGCACCAGTAAATATAAAATAAATATGTTTCTATCCTTTTAGAAATGGAAGGTCATTCTCTGTGAGTTTTGGATAATTTGATTAAAGATGCTGTTGAAATTGAGGAGTAAACTGCCCACATCATCCTATTACCAGCAGAACCAGTGTTGACTAAGCTTCAGCCCAGAAATTCAGTAGCATCCCAAAAGGGGATTAACTAGTGACAGCTGAGAAATAAATGAATTATAGAGAATAAATAGCCAGTTTTGAAGGGAGTAGTGAACAGATCTTTGGCCTGTCACTGTAGGTACTGTACAGTAATCCTGAGAGTACCTGCATAGGTGCCTGACACTTCCACATCCCTTTTCTAGGATGAAGCACCACCCATGCCCTGTCTGGCATTCTTCTGGAAAAAAMATTAGTCAGATTTCTCTGTAAATGTTCTGCAAGACATACTTTAAAACAATTCTTATTCCAACTGTTTCATCTCCCCCAGGAGACAAAACTTTGTGAGTGAAGTGCACAGAAGTGCCTGCTGAACAGGACCAGGAGTGCTAGGGCTGGACCTGCTTGGAATGGCTGAGCCTTCCCAGCACAGGCAGGAGTGACAGCAGGCTGGTGGTGGGGCCATGCAGGATGTTTCTGCCTTTCTCTGTAGGAAATAAATGCCTCTCCAATGTATGCCAAGTCACAGCTCCACTGGGGAAGACTTGAGGAATTATTCTGCTTGCTCAGGTCTGTCCCTGGCATCTKATTCCAGGTTCCTCAATGTGTTTACTTGGCATTTCTTTCAGTAGGCTCTTTTGCTAATGTGCTGTTACTGGCACAGATGCTAAAATGGAAACAAGTCTACTCAAGAAAATCTCACTTAAAATTTAGTCCCCTTTTTAGAAGTATCTAGCCCTCGGAACTGTCTTGTTTTGTGCATTATGGACTGAACACCTAACCATGCAGCCAGTTGTGTATTTTTTAAGCCTGATTACTTGTGTGATTTATGTTATTTTGTAAGCTCCCACGTGGAAACAGGGAAGTATTCCTTGGTTTAGGTGCTATTCACCAATTAGATGTATAATGGATCCCATCCTCYTTGATGACATTACATTCAGTGAAATTATTTGTATCATATGGTACCAGAATTCATGAACAATGACTTCAATCTCTTGGCTTCCATAAACAGAGTAATAATTCATCACAGATTGGATATACACATGGAAAAAAAGTTTAAAATCCAGGGAACTGTATGTACTGTGACAACTGTACATACAGTCTGGAATATTTATTAGGCAAGTTACAAATTGCTGTCATCCTATTATTCCTTTTAACATCGAGAATACATGAAATAACCAAATTAATTTTTTTCTGAAGGGAGTTCAGTGCAAATCACAAGACAGTTGTAGATTTTTTGTCTTAGATGGTAGATGAGTTTCATTCTTAATCATCTGACTTCAGTAAATTTTGATTTTATTTTTTTTAAAGTGCTGTAAAATACTTTTCCTTGAATCAGTTGYGTCCTTGGCGGGATTTGATATATTTGATGTTTTTCTGGTTTACTTTTAAGACTTAAATTACTTATTTTTTCCTTCTTTTATTGAAATTGATAGCTTTATATCCTAACACCTTCCCTGTATTCCTCCTGCAAATTTGTATTTGAAGTGTTTTTTCTCAAACTAGTTCCCTGCTCTTTTTTTGAATGTCTTCAAGTGATTTGGCAGTGAGCAAATTTGGATGGTTTTTCCGTGTTCTGTATAAAAGCTAGTTTTTAAATGTTACTGATGACTGTGTAGGGTTTAGAGCCAGCTCTGTGTCTTGCCAAATCCTTAAAGCTATCATCCCCTACAGGCTGCTGCTGTGACTATCCAGCATTGCTCGTGGGAGGATTCTCTTGCAGCTTGGTGATGGGAGATAGTGTTATCTGTCATTCCATTTCCCCTGTCCCAGGGGCATCCTGAAATACCAGCTTAAAAAGCAAAGTTGCTACAATGAATTTGCCATCAGAAATATGTTAATATTTATGAATGTTCGAAGGGGCTTGTTACTCAAGAGTAGCTCTTGGTCTTCAGATTTATGAGGAAAAGGTATTCTTGTCAGTGGAGAGTTGCAGAAAGAGTTTTAGGTCTCTTAAGCCAGTTTTTTGGTTTTATGGCTTATGGCTCCTGTAAGTGGTTAGCCTGAAGAAATTTATTTTTATGGTTTCTAATGCAAGTATCTAGACTTAATCACTGCAGGTTTGGGGTTTGTGCTTTTTAACTGTGCCAGACAACAGACTTAGGTATACTGTTAATATATTTGTCTTTATAGTGTGCTTCATTTGATCCCTCTGTAAGGAGCATGGGACAATATTTGCTGAGTAAAATTAAAAGGAGGTGAGACAAACTTCTGTCAGGATTAATTGGAACAAATTTCTCTCTGTGTTGGGGCAAGAAGAAAGACCAGGTGATCTCTCAAAATCAATTTAGTGCTGCAGTCTGATGGTATATTTGTCAAACTAATTTTGGTCTTTTAACAGAAGAGCACTAAGGTGAAGTTCATAAACATTCATTGCTTAGTCAGCATGTGGATTTTCAGGCAGGGATTTCATAATCAAAGAAACCTCTTATAGTGTCTGACCCACCATAAAAAYATTTTAGAAGCTGTTGTTCCTGTTACACGGAAGGTGGCAGAGTTGCAACCAGCAGTAGAAACTTCTCCCTGTATTTGGTAGGTTTATTTTCATTCCACTGTAAATAATTTCTAACCTCAACATTTTGTGAGGCCTGGACAAATATGAAAAAATTAGATTCTCTGAAAGCCTTTAACAATCCTGTGAATGTTCTTCTGCCAACAGGCAAAGCTAGAGATACCTTTAGTATCTCTCATGTTGTAAAAATCAAAGTATTTGGTCACCATTGACTGTGTCCACATGAAAAAATGGTTTTGGGATGTACTTTTAAACAGAGATCCCTATTTATGAAAGAAAAGCCATCAGGCTCTGCAATCTGTCTGAATTATGTGTGGAGAATTCACATAAAAAGGCTCACAGCTTGTTCTTTGCATAACAGCCTGTGGTGCGTACGATCACCAGATTCCTTCACATTAATGCTTCCTCATTTCCATCTGCAAACAAGTAATTGCAAAGCTCAATTTCTTTATCAAACTGTTGCTGTTGGAAGACTTGTGACACAGAACAGCTACAGCTTGATTGGTATTTATTAACTGTTGTTCCATAGATTTAAAGTGGAAGTGTTTTATAACTTTATTTAGTCATTGGTAGGCAGAGTTTCATAAACCATGAAACAGACTCCATCCCATTATTTCACAACTGGTGAGCCTGTTTGTTCAGCTGGATGCTGTAGTGTTTAGTCTCTGCAGGTCTGTGAAAATCAGGAGACTTCTACTCAATGACCTAAGCAAGGGCTATGGAGTGAAGCTTCAGACATCTGTTTCAAAAACCTTGACCTTACAGTGTCAGAAACATGCACTTAGTTTCTTGGCAGGGTTTCATTTTTATCTAGGAAATTGAAAAAATATTGTTATCAAAATCAGGTTCTGTGAAACTATGACTGAATGTTGCAAGCTYACAGAAGGGCCAGATCAGTCACATCCCATTTCCTGTATTGCTCTCAAACCATTTACTCAGTGTTGTAATTTCTGTTCTGTGTCTGCCTGTTTATTTTATCAGAAGATAGGTGTACATCACGAGAAATGAATGCATCCCCTSCAAGGCAAATGTGAACTCTGTCACAGTCACAGCATGTCTGAGGTGAGAAGTGACCTGAAGACCTTCTGGTCCCACACACCTGTTGAAAGCTTGGTCAGCTAGAACAAGTCACCCAAGACCACATCCAGTTAGGTTTCAAAATCTCCAACCTCAGTAATATCTTTCTTACAYTAGTTAAAAAGGTTTAAGGTGACTGAAAACATAAGTTAGAAATACAAGTTTAAAACTTTAAAAAGTGTTGACTGCATTTTGGCATGTAAACATAATCACTTTTGATTTATGAGCCCAGCTGAGCCTCACTGACTGTATTTATTTAATTCAGATGCTGAATAGCTCTCACYAAAGCTGCTCTTGTCATCTTAATTCATAGAATTATTTCTGATGGCCAGATGCTAAGGAGTTGTAAAAGTGCCTTCTCTTCAACAATTAAAAGGATTGAGCTCCAGAGCAACCTCTCATATGACTAAAAGACTGTGGTTATTAAAATGCAGATTCAAAGGGAATAGTTAGTAGAATTTTAAGAATGCCATATTGGCGTTGAACTGCAGTTGCAGAACAGCAGACCTGAGGTAACTGTGCATGAACCAGCTCAGGGGGTTTGGTACCATGGCCCCAGGAGCTCAGCCAAGCTGCTCCCGATCCCATGGCCCCACGAGCTCAGCCAAGCTGCTCCTGATCCCATGGCCCAAAGAGCTCAGCCAAGCTGCTCCCGATCCCATGGCCCCAGGAGCTCAGCCAAGCTGCTCCCGATCCCAAGGAGCTCAGCCAAGCTGCTCCCGATCCCA
>JACDOX010000204.1:989202-1028523 GCA_014549065.1 Cardinalis cardinalis
GCTGCTCCCAATCCCAAGGAGCTCAGCCAAGCTGCTCCTGATCCCATGGCCCCAGGAGCTCAGCCAAGCTGCTCGCAGAGCTGGAAGTGACACATTTGCACAGTGCTCCACGTGCTGGGAGCTGCTGTGGCTCTGTCCTGGGAGGCTGTGGTGCCCTGTCCTCACAGGATGTCTTCACTTGCTGAGCRGCAAATCCCAGTCATGTATGCCTGATAACACTGAGATCATGGATACATCATAGGCTTTCAGACAGAGAGGTTTTAATGGGGGWGGGTCATGCAGTAGTGAAACACAGAGTGTTCATGAAGAGGATGAAGTGACTGGATTTTACTGAAGAGAATGACAGTATTTCAGTGAAAAACCTTCAAGAGATGTTCCCTGCTTCTCCTGCTGGTTTTGTGTGGTGGTGTTTGAGGGTCCCCAGCATGAGGGAAGAGGYGAGAATCTTGATKCCATGTTTCAGAAGGCTGATGTATTATTTTATKATATGTATTATATTAAAAGAAAATTATATACTAAAACTACACTAAAGAAAGAGAAAGGAGACATCAGAAGGTTAGAAAGGAATGAATAATAAAATCTTGTGACTGACYAGAGARTCTGACACAGCTGGACCATGACTGGTCATCAAGTAAAAACAATTCACGTGAGACCAATCACAGATGCACCTGTTGGTGAGCAACCTCCRAACCACATTCCAAGCAATCAGATAATTATTGTTTACATTTTRTTTCTGAGGCTTCTCAGGAGAAAAATCCTGGTGAAGGGATTTTCATAAAATATGCCAGTGACAGTTTTGTTCATTACAGTGCAAGTCAAACCCATGGGATCAATGGGTTCCAAAACCAAAATAGCAGATGGGTGGAGAAAAATAAGGCATTGTTTGATAAGGATAGGTGTTCTGTGTGGACATAGCCAAGAGGAAATGGAGATGTAGCTCATCTGACTACTCATGAATTTTACAAACATTTGATCCCAGCTGGTTCCGGAGGGATTTGTGAGTGCTAGTGCATATCAAATATCAGGTGCATTTCACATCATTAGGGAAGGGTAGTCTTGATGAGAGCAAAAGGGTGGGGGAGATGAATTCATCAGGGAATGGTCGCATGGAAACAGTGGTGGTGTGGTTTAGTWTTGAAGGGACATGCATGCTTTTGAGTTTTATCCAGGGATAACTAGTACCATGMTCCCAAATTAATGTCTTTAGATTGACTCCCTCTCTGCTAAGATACGACTGATATGTTCCTTGTTTATCCACCTGAAGGGATTAAATAAGGCATGTACAAGATGAACAAATCTTTATTAGGATTTGATACAAAAAACCTTTTCTGAAGCATGACTGCAGCACAACAATTTTAATTAGTTTTCACAAATGCTTCCAATTAACACATACAGTGTTAGCTTTTCAGCTACCAAGAAGATTCACTCACATAGCAAATAAAAAAAGCTTTTTATAAGCTTTCATGTGCAGCTTAGCGAAAAGACTGAAAATAATTTCTTGTTAGAAGCTGGTAGTCTTTTTGCTTTTCAGAAAGTTACTTGCTTTTGCCGTAGGTTTGAGCTTTTTGTTCTTYTGGATGGTAGTAAAAAAATAGRAAAAAGGAAAAAAACCTCACCTGCCGTGTTTTTCAAAGAGATGTTAGGAAACCGACTGCTTCTCCTGATTTGTCTGTGCTGAAAGACAGGAACATTGACTAGTCTCCAGTTTGTAGTGTTTGAACTGTGACCACTTTTTGTTTGCCTCTTCAGGCATTTTGTCATATGCTTATGGCATTTACTGGAGTTACTTATTTTCCTGATTTGAGTTCCCTAACTGGAATTGTAGCATGTGGTTCAGGTTCTTCACATTATCTGCTATTGTCGCTCATGTAGCAAACTCTGCCAGTTCCTTTGACAGCAGCTTCACAAGCAACTCTTCTGAGGAATCTTTAAACCTTTCAGGTAGAAATACTGTGCAGAATGTGAGTGGCTGCATTTGATTTTTTGTTTATGTCAAACTCCTCTGTCAAAAATGCTGGATTATCTATGTGGTACTGCTAGGAAACCAAAAAGTTARTGCTTAACATGATTTATTCAAATGATGTTAATTTGTCTTGTTTCCATGTGCAGAACCTTGCTTTAAGCATACTGGATCATATATACAGAAGATAKAAGGAAGAAGTTAATTATRCTTTGTTYAGGCCACTTAACACTYTCAGKGTCTGTAGGATTGCTGTGTTTGCTGTGCAGGGTACAATTTACACATTTTTAACTTAACATAGAGCAGGTTCAGAAAGTGGGGGTGATGTGAGAGCCTTGGAGTTGGTAGAGCCACACGCCTCAAGAAGCTTCTTGCTGTTCTGTGTGGAATAAATGCTGCTCAGGATTTTTAAGGTTTGGATATTAATTATAACTCTGAGTTTAGTACCCATGGAAGCAACCTCCTCCTGTGACATAAGAATAGRGCTGTATAAACCCTCTGAGTTTAACTGAGATGAATGCTACGTAGGAAAATGAGATCATTACCCAGTCCAAAGCTGTTTTCAATGTAACATATTGCAGTATGCAGACAAGGTAGAGATTTAATGCTCATAGATGGAGGCAATTGAATAGTGGAATTCCATTACAAATTTAGCTGTTCAGGGAGCGTTCTTTTGAAGATGCTAAAGGGTTTGAATCTGAGAAGTCAGGCATTAACTATGCTGAAAAATGTGGATATACTGCAAATCAAACTGCAAATCATTGCAAATAAAATCCAGTGCAAGGAAATTAGCCATTATCTGTGCAAAATCATTATTCACCGTGAAAGGTCAAACAGGATACTGGAAGAATTGAATAGGAGGTAGTTTCAAGCCTTCAGATATCTATAATAAATGGAGTCTGGTAGGTTTTCTGCAAAGATACAGACTACAGCACAGCTGGCTGAATGAGATACAGGTAATACTTAATGCTAACAGCCCTTCATAGAAAGACGTCCTGGAAAAGAAACCCTTTAAATTTCCCAAGTAATATTTCATGGCAATGTCAGGATTCAGAATTTTAAGATGTAAAAAAATAATAATGTCAGTAAAAATTAAGCTGGGAGCACTTATGTAAGTCATTTAAATTTGCTGCAATTTATTGAGAAAATGAAGCTATTTGAAAAATGTGGTGGGGGAGGACCTGGATACAAGTGCCCATGTGCATAGTTTTCCACATGAGCAATCATTTTCACACATCCTGAGTTGTCCTTAATGGGCAGTGACTGATGGGTCCCAAGAGTATCTCTGCTTTGACCACAGGTGTTCAGGCCTTGTTTCAGAAGGTAAATTTTGAAGTAAAGGGCTAAAATTAAATGACAAAAAGGAAACAAACGGAAAGTATTGTGAATTCTACCAGAAATGTTGAACAAACCTGGTGTAATATATCAAAATATGAGGCACTGTAATCCAAGAATATTCTCCTCAACTCTTGTTTGCCTAATACTTAACGCAAAAAAAAAAAATAAATTGAGGTACTATCTTCATCTGTGGTACTTTTCTTTAGTGAGATCTCCCAGGGTGTGAGGCATTTTGGTGGCCAGGTGTTGTTTTTGATGTCAGTGCATTTCCTGTGTCCCTCAGCCCAGCATGCCAGGAGTGCTGCCCTGGGCAGCGCTGCTGTCAATGCAGGATGATCTGGAGTGAGGAGCTGGTGCCGGGCAGCAGGTCAGGAACTGCTGTGCATCTCCTCCTGCTGTCTCAGCCAGCCCAACCAGCTCTGCTTTTGCTGACAAAAACAGAACCTGAACGAGCAGCCCAGCCTGTTTCATTGTCCACAGCAGGAGCTGTCCTTCCCTGGACTCCCAGCCATCTGCAGAGTCACTGGAGCAGCCCATGCGCCCGAGCCTCCAGCTGCTCACTGGGGTGGAAATCCAGGAGCTGGAGCTGGTGGATTCTGTCTGTCCTGGGTTGACTTTATGATGCTTTTATCCCCAGTTGTCTGTTCTGTTTATGCTGAATAATAAGTTTTGCACCTTCAAGACTTGCTGCAGAGAGTGAAGGGGGCAGAGAAGAAGCAGCAGTTTGTTTTCAGACACTGCACTCACTCCACCACATTCCTGCTCCTGCACTRTGCTGTCTGCGGATGGACAGACAGTGGGACAGAGCTCTCCTTTGCTTTAGTTAGTTTAGCTAGCTGAGGCAAAGTTCCCTGTGCTGTGGTTTTTTTCCTTTTCTTTGGCCCTGTTTAACCTGCTCTGGACTGAACACCAGCAGAGCACCGGCAGCTCCACCTGTGGCCGCCGGGCCGGGCCTGGGCCGCGACATTTCCAGCGCTGAGGGACTGATCAGAGCCTGAGTGAGCTGAGCTGACACCCAGGGAGGGACTTTCTCAGTTTGTCATCTCTTTTGGAGCAGCAAGRGGTGTTACTGTTTAATATTGTTTAGGTTTTATTGTTTAATAAACAAGGTTTTTTCCACTTTTCTCCAAGGAGGTATTTTCTCCCGTACTGGTTGGGCGAGGGGCCAAATGAATCTGCTTTCCTAGAGGAGCCCCTTTGGGGGTTCTCTCCCAAATTTGCCCTGAACCAGGACACTTTCTTACTTCAGTACAGTGAAAATACACTTCTACTGCTTATAATTTAAAAAAAAAATATTGGCTCTACTGCCAATTGCTTCTAGGGTGCAGGAAAGGCAAGGCTGGTGCGTGCTCTTGTGTGTGCGTGTTTTATGCAGGCAAGGTTTCCACCCTGCTGGGAGGCATACTAACAGCCTGATTAACTTTACTTGAGTTTTAAAATAACATACTCCCACTTAAGCAGGATTTAACCAAAGCTTTCCCAGATTGCAATAGGATGCTAACATCAGTGCTGTTCCTGTGTTGAATTGAAAAGGTATGTTGAATTTTAGTTCAGATTACTACCTGGCTTATTTTTAATGCCTAGTCTTTTTTTCTGAAACCATAAGGATTGCTGCTGCTGTCCTTCACATGTTTCTGATGCAAAAAGGCAGGCCATAAAAAGCAGTTGTAATATAACAATTAACTCCCAAACATGTCCTTAAATATAGTGGTTTGATTATGATTAGGTGCCTACAAAGAAATTTTCTGTAATAACTGATGAGAGGCTTGGAATAATTTGCAGTATGGTGATATATTTAAAGATACAAATTCTATGATGTTGTGTTCTGTTAAGACTTGGAGTTCAGGATTTTTAGGAAGCAGTGGATGATACAGTAGTGTAATAAGCAGTTTTCTTGGAGCTCACATGTGCTGGATTTAGAGATTTTCCACAGGTACCAAATAGTACCMTCCCATTATTGTGTTACTCCTAAGGAGTAAGYAAATATGCTAGGAAAGAAGCAAGAMAKAATTAGTTGCTTTARTTTGAAAATGTTCATAGTTGTTTCTTCCAAAAAACATTTTTATCTGTAGATGGAAACAAACCTTGTGGCTCTTRTGGTATTCTAACCAAATAATTTCCGATTTGAATGGAGGATTTACAGGCATAAAAACTACTTGGATTTTATCCATACTTCAAAAATGAGCAGTTGTAACTTCCAAGTTCTTCAAAATGATGTGATTTAAAAGCCATGACTTATGTAGCTGCCTCCCAAGTTGTCCCGAATGAGCTTGGCAGTGTTGCTGAGGTGACATTCCTCAAAGGGTTGTAGTGGAAGTGCACTCTGAAGGCAGCTCTTTGCTTGCTTAGAAGGGGATGGGGTAGGTCCTGCTCCTTGCCAGGTGAGCAGGATTTGGTGGCTGTGCAGGTAATAAATAGTGTTTGGCAGAATTTTTCAAGACTGTAYGATAAAATAAGAGGATATGAGAGAKCTGACTCTTCAGAGGTGTGATTTGAACTTGCACTTCCAGTGACATCATGTGTGATGTTGCATTTGGGGGCCCCATGATGAGCCCTAGACATATAACAGTGGTTTCTGAGAAGTTCTCCTTGCCTTCAGTSACTCCAGTATTTCTCATTTAAAATTTTTACCTGCAAGGGATATTACCTTATCTACTCTGTATTGCCAGAGATGTATTAGAATAACAACCAAATTTGCTCAGATTGGGATAATTTCCTTTCATTTTTATTCTCAGAAACATCTTGTGCGACAAACATCTTGTATCTGCAGCTCTGCTGATAGAAAACAAGTCCTTTTTGTGAACCAGTCCCATCTGCTGACAAGAGCCCTCCTGCCCAGGCAGGCTGTATTTCTGCCTGGTGGGTTGGGTGCTATATTGCTATTGCTGTKTGGATTGCATTATTCTGCAAGCAGCCATTGAAAGGAGAAGATAATAGCRGGTCACACACAACATGATCACTGGTAGCCAAGAAATCAATCTTTCTGGCTTGGATTATGGACAGAACAGTGTGCATCTGATGTCTAGGAATTGTCTGGTACAGTAAGAGTCATTCAGTCAAAATAAAAAAATTACCAAATGTAACTCTACATTTGGTCAAGGTTAAAAAAAAGAAAAAGGCACTGTGAAATAGTGTTATTGCTGTCCTGACCCTTGAGAATGCTTTCATAGTATAATCAGGTTTTGTGCATGTTGGTTTGCTCCCAGGGAAGGGATTCTATGCAACAAATAGAAAGTTAGATTATAATATCTGATATCAAGTAAGGTTTTAATAAAAATCAATATGGTATGCAAGGCTAAGTCCTATTTATTCAAATGAAAACCTTTTACTGCTCTGTGTCATTCTTTTAAATAACTATTTAATGGTGAATATTACTGGATATTGTTTACTTGGACCTGTTTTGAGTAAAGGATTGGACTGCACAGGTCCCCTTGCAGCAAGTATTTGGTGATTGCTTTGTTTCCTCTTCCTTTTATAGTCCTGTTCTCAGAGAGAGGTTTGATCCAGAGAGGAATATTATTAGCAGCTATGTTTCATTCAGTTCTGAGTATTTGCATATTCTATTTCTAATGCCACTTTTGTGACTAATTTCCTCAGAATCTGCTCCTGAAATAAAGTAGTTGCACTTGGACTAGTGTGTTTTAATTGGCAGGGTGTTTTGCCTTGTGAATATGTTATCACAACATGAAAGTGCCATGCTGTTTCTTGGAGTCAGGATTATTTTATTATTATTATTTTCAGGATTATTTATCAAGTTTGCAGTAGAGTGAGCAGCTTGCTGCATCTTATGGTTATGAAAGTGCAGAGGTTTCTAATGTGCTCTTTAGATTTTTTTCTTGGTTTATACAATCTGATCTTGCTCTGTTCAGGCATTTAGTTTCTTTTCTGAATAGTGGTTTTCCACACACATCCAAGAAATAGTTTAGAATTAAATGCTGTATATTAAAAAAAAAGTGCCATTTGGATTACTGGAGACAGCTGGGACTAGAATGCATTTCTCAAGCACTTCTTTTAACATTTAAAGGTCATTTTACAGATGAATCCAGGAACACTAAGGAACGAAATGATGAACTCAGAATTTWGGCTGATGCTATTCCAGCAGTGTGTTATATCAGTGTGTCAGCTCTAATGCATGGTCTTGGTGCTTGTTATGCCTCTCACTCTACAGCCCCTTTCTAAAACTATTGTATCCAAATAAACATCAGWAGTGATTCTTGCATCAGATGTGATATCAGTATCTGACTTCAGCAGCAGTGCTTRTTCCTGCCCTCATTATTGTGGTCACATTATTGTAGTCATGATCCATGCAGTAACAGCCCCTAAACAGGAAGCTGCCATGCACTGGAAGCTGGACTAGGACAGCATTCCTGCTGAGATTAATTCAAGCATCCAGCAATCTGTACATGGAGTGGAACCATTAAGTTTATATAATTAGGTCTGTATTTAAAGATSCTTTGAAATTTAAGCACCTTTCTAGGATTCTAGGTATGGCCCTGAAGGGATAGATGSCAGCCTCTGTCCCTCTGGTGTCTGTGTGGCTGGTGGCAGCTCCTGGCAGGTCCCTGTTCTGTGTTTAGCTCTGTTTGCATGTTCCACACGAGTACACCTGGCTGGCAATCTAAGAAAAGACRTTTTGTGCCTTTTTATTAGTCCTGCCTTGCCTCTTAAAGAGCTGGAATGGTCACCTGAGAGGGAATTTTTCTTTTCCTCTCTAAATGCTAACACTTCCCTTGAGTAAGCCCTGCTCTGTACTCAGAGGTAAGCATGTGAGTCTCCCGTTGTTGGTGGGATGGAAGGGCAGGGTTCAGTTCCTTTGGTGCAGTGCATTTCTGTTAACATTAGCAGGATGCCAGATATCAGCTGCCTCTTAAYTCTGGCACAGGGATGTGAAAGAGCCCTTGGATCTGTTCTGAATCAGAGTTCCCAGGGCTCCATATGGGCCACAGCTCAAAATGCAGAATTACAGCTTTAGGGAAATTGTGTGGTGATTATGCGCAGCCCTGGGATTTAGGAGATCCAGGTTCTATTCCTCCCCTTCTGCAACTTCTGGTATCACCTTGGAGATTYATGTGGCATCTCAGTTTATGTCTCTGTCTTGCAAGGTGTTGGGAGACTGCTGCTATGATGTGGGCTTGGTGATSCCTAAGATGGGATGCACCTTACATGAATCGAGTGCTGTGAAGACAGATACATACTTAAACAATACTCAATAAATAACAGAAGGGAAATAAAAGGGACTTACAACCSTTGTAATAAAGACAAAGATTAGTAGTAACAAAAAATAACAGCTGTAATATTTACTTATTCTGTATCCCCCTCCATAACAGAGTGTTGATCTATCAGARTTTCAAAAAGATAATTTTCATAGTTCTTTCCGTACTTTTTTGGRATTTATTAAGGCACAGCAATATTTCTATGTAGGACTTAATGATCTGAAGTGTGATATCCCATTTTCATGGCTGAGATTGGATATATACATCCTTTAGAAAAAACAAAATTAATCTAAGTAGTGAACATGTCTGCTAGATGGCTCAAGGAAGAGTTGCTGGCACAGATTTCTTCTGCAAAGCCTGTTTTTGGTTGGAAGCTGTTTGATTGCTGTTTTGAGGTGGATTTATTTGCTGTGTGTTGTCCTTTTGCTATAGGACACCCAGGACCTTACAGTGAAATGCAGAGGGGTGTTTGTGAAGGAGCTGAGAGTGGATCAAAGCAGCCCCTATTAAACCCCTTGAAAATTTCCCATTCCTCTGTATAGATTCTCCTGGGCAATTCAAAGGATGAGTTTGTGTAGGGGTAAGAGGGGAAATGCATTTCTTTTCCCTGCCTTTACTGTGGGAGAAGGGTGATGTTCATGTGCTAAAGAAACCCTTGGCTTGTAATCCAAGATGTGAGCTGTAATAGATTGTTGTAGGCAATTTATCTTAGTAGACCTGAGGAGGTCTGACAGCAGCTGCGACTTGGACTTGCTGAATGCAAAGGTTGTGACTGTAAAAGTTCATTACACTCTCTATCTTTACATGTGGATAGCCTAACTTCTGAGATTAGACTATGCATCTCTGTCAACAGTGCAGGCTAGGTATGGGAGTGGGGGAGAAGGATTCCACTGCTTTTTTGTTTCTGATGTCTGTCCAGATCAATTCCTTGCATCATGTTGGTAATTTCCCCTGGGTGGTTTATCTATTACCAGATAACACAGGGCTATTAAATACGTGTGCACAGCAGGCCCTCCTTATCTGCTTGAGCCTTGTTACCCTCTGCTGCAGACATTCTCTGTACACATGTGCATTACAAATGACATGCCTCTGTCTGGTTATAAATATTTTCCATTTGGAATTATCTGCTTCTGCTACAGAGATGAGAGGTGATCACTTAAGCATGACAGATAAGGGACCAGAGGTAAGAAAAATAAAAATGATGAAGCACTGAGCTGCATAYGAAATAAGTGATGTAATCCACATATCCTATTAGATAAAGTGCAACAAAACAGGTTCTCTTATATGCCTAGCTGCTGCCATGAATTCAAGTTAWTACATGAATTCAGGCTGGTTGCCTACAGAGGGACGTAGGGGGAAGAAGGGAGGGGTTTTGCAGCAAACCTGTTACAACAGGTTTTCTTTATTTGCCAGAAAGTAAGTTAGCTATGTTAACACATGTTAAGGTTGGAAAAGCAGCTCTTCCTGTTCCTAAGACTTAGAGCCAAAAATAATTGGGTAAAGAAGATAGAAAAATCTTGGTTTATAATTAATTGGCTTGTGTGAATTCTGTCTTTTTTTGCCAATTTACTGGTCTTTCATGCAGAAGTAAGACGTACCTGATGAGACAGAGGCYTCCAGTGTGGCAGCAGCCCTTGTGGTGAAACAGCTTCTTGAGCTGTGCCAGGTGGCTGTTTTCCCTCCTGCAGGGCAGTGGATCCCGTTCTGACCTGCTGCACAGGGAATTCAGGAAGGCTCTGGGATCCTTGCCAGAAGCAAGCTGACCAGTGGTCTCTTGGCTCCAAATGCAGGCATAAACTCCTCCTGTATTCTTGCAGGTGCTGTAATGATCTGCCTTGAAAAGTGTCCTTTGTGATCCAAGAAATGTCCAACACTTTCCTTTACCTGAGGACCAGAGTGTGCCTAGGTAGCTTAGTGAACACACAAAGATTAAAACATGAATTGGCAGGATTTTACCCCTTTCATATAACATGTCAATCCACTGSTTTTGGCACAGTTGTTAATTTAAACCTAGCTCTGTATTGAAAAGTAATTTTTTCCCTTCACAGTAAAAGAAGCCATGTTTGTGCCAAGGGCCAAAGTGAAGAGGGACATGGTAATTCCCAGGCCTTTAACATGAAAGTAAATATTTCTCTAAAGGAAGAGTACAAGGTTTGCAGAGATGGCAGTAGCAATGCAGCATGCATTGCTGGGCCAAAGTCAGCAGGTACTCTTAGGCTTTAGAAAATGCAGAGTGTTTTGAGTGGTGTTTTATTTATGTATTYATTGTTTTAGCTCTTTTGGCAAAGCTACAGCTGAGAAAAAGGTCAGTAAAATGCATGTCTCAGCCAAACCTAGTGGGGCTTCATAAATGTGGTTGTTCTGAAAGATGCAAGCTCATTCAAGCACTCAGAGTGGCAATATGGTAAAATATGAGAGTTCCTGAAAGTTAGCCTTAATCAGCTGTTCTTTAAGCTCCTTCTCCATGACTGTGAGGCAGTAATTTGTTATTTATGGCAAGGCTGTCATTTATAAATTACTTGGAAATTTTAAGTCTGGGGCCAGACCCAAAGCTGCTGTAGGACACTAAGGGGCTGAGGCRCCTGACAGCACTGAGCATTGAGCCTGCTCACTTCTCAGTTTAGTGGGGACAGAGGCTTACAAAAGGTAGCCCACTTCATGCAGCTGGATGAAAAGCGTGATCTGTAGATGGTTTTCCATTCTATAAAATGGGGTGGCTGATGCCTCTGACTCCTCATGCTCCTTTCTCCATCCTGTCCAGTTTCTGCTGTTTCCTAGGAAGGCAAAATTGTGTGAATCCTTTAGCACTGCTTTGTCATACTGAGTAGGAGAACTTGACAAACAAAATCTTTGTCAATTTGTTAAAAATAAACAAACAACCTCTTAGAAGAGTTTGAACTTAATTATGTTAATATTAAACATAATTATGGCACACTAATTATGTTTTCTACATTTGTGAGGAGRGTTGTGCTGTGCTCTCCAGACATCTGTACCATATAGAGACAGGTGGTAGAGTGCAACATTTCCAAGTGCCATTTTCCCATTCCATATATGGCTGCTCTTTCATTCCAATTGCAGAGCCTCATTCAGCTTAGTCAAATTGAGTCCTTATTTGAGAGATTCTGCACTGAAAGGCTAATGTATCTATCTTTATAAGCCTGTTTGTTTCCATAATTAGACACTGAATCAACAGTGTATTGAAGATGACACRTTTGCCTATTCCCTGTCTTCTCCCTATGGTGACATAAAGCTGTGAAGCACAATAATTAATGAAGAAGCCTGTTTATTATTCAGGCAACACATCTTGAAGTGGAAAAAAAAAAAAAAGAACTTGGGCTAAAATGATATTGCTGAAGACCATCAGAGCCATAGCAAAGTGTATGAATAGTTCTRGGGGCAGAGTCCCATCATTCAGGCTAGCTGGACTGGGTGCTCTGAAACTGTCAAATACAGTTGAACTCAGATTTCTCATGTAAGACTCAGGAAGACATGGAATGCATGGTGAAAAAGCTGACTCAACTCTTTTGCTAGGACATCTTTAAAGTGTTTTCCAAAAYTGTGACTTTCTAAACTTCATTAGCATGTCGTCACTGTCCTGTGGCTGAGTGAAAATAATCCATTTTTTTCACAGCTTTATCTTTTCTTCTGGGACAATCTGCCCAATAGGTCTTGTRAGACAAAGGGTGCACATAATGCTCTGCTCAGCACTCTGCCTTTGCAAAGCAAAGCTGACCTGTTTTAAATAACAAAGGCCAGAAAGTGCCTGACTGCAAACTACTGCTCTGTCTCCTGTGGTGATCCTGAAGCCCAGGGGATGGTTCCTCCATGCTGACTGACCACGGGTAAGCCTCCAAGGTTCCCCTGAGATGCTCTCAGGCCATCCACTTCATTTGCAAAGAGCTGCAGTGTAACYGGAAAATCAGAAGAGTGCAGTGCCTAGTGAGTGTCACGGCTCTGATGTGCAGCTGAAGTCACGCTGGTGGCAAGCCAAGGTTTGGGTTCTSTTCCATTTCCATCTCTTTCCATTCTACACCTAGCTATGAAAYAGATTTTGTGTTTACTCAAGCTTCCAAAGTCAGTCTACATTAGGAGATGTGTAAGGCAGGAGTAAGAATAGCCCACTTACTGAAATGGAGTGACTGAGAGAGCAATGACTCTGTCAAGGCTACTGATTTTCGAGTCCTTGATTAGAGCCTGCTTTCCTTTCACATGTTTTATCCTCACTGGTGATGCTGCATTGTTGTGGCAAATAAAGCCTCCTGGTATTGCAAAGCTGTGAGCAGCCACTTACACCGAGAACAAAGCTTTAGTCTTCATGTTTTGATATTCACCCTCTGCAGTGTTGCAGTTTGGGAATAGAGAATGGGTTTGTGCTATTTTTAGGTGCATAGAATTAMAGTAACATAAAGGTCTTCTTTTCAATTTAATGTGCTGTTAGCTAGTGGTTGGTTTGATAGTTCTGTGCTTGCTACAAATCTCTGTGTGTTAGGGGATGAGCAGTAAACATGTGGTTTGGCACAAGCATGAAAGAAATTAATGTGGGGTTTTTTTACTTCATAAAGGAGAAAAAGCATAGTGATCAATAAGCAGCAAGTCTAATACAAAATAAAGAGTGCTCTATGCTATGTAAGTGGCTCATTGTTTATTCTAGGTGAGGTAGTCTCATACAAACAAATTGAATAACTACTGGCAATGTAATGTTGAAAATTTTGGGAATATATCCAGTCAATTCCTAAAATATTGCTGCAGTTTAAATGTTGTGATTGACATGATCAGCAGACTGTTTCTTTTTAATTCTTGTTATTATGAAAACCTGTAAGTATCAGGATTTTTCTGTGGTATTCTCGGTTCATGCAGAGTTCATTGACACAAAGGTACATGGCATGCACAGTCCTGCAAGGCCTGAGAAACCTGCTGCATCACACGTGGTGGATGCCCAAGAGTCTTTACAAACAGGGATGAACTTTAGGATGAACTTGTACTTGATGAGCTCTGTTGTTCTGTCAGCTTAAGAGAGCACACASCCCCCTCCTTTCCAAGGATGAACGTTTAATATGGCTCATAAAGTGTGCTTGCTTTTAATTTTCTGTGCCATTACCCATTCCAGCATGCTGGTTGTTGAGATCTGTTGGAGGTGGCCAGCTCCCAGAGTGGAAGGCTGATTTCTCAGTTTCTCAAATTGCCTGGGCTCGATGGCAGGACACCCCAAAATTCACTTGAGAATGCATCTGAGAGGGTTGTCCAAATGCTTCCTGCACTCAGGCARGTTCTGTGCTGTGAGCACTTCCCTGAGGAACCTGTTCCTCAGGAGAAGTTAAATGGCTTGCTCAAGTTTTCACAGTCAGCACTGAGCTTTAATGCATATTTGATAATGCCCAGTATAGCATTGTAGCCACAGGAGCATTATTCTGCATCACAGCAAAGACATTCCTGGATTTGTGGAGAGATTCAGAATAAAGRGAATTTATTGTCCCAAAGGGAATTCTGAGTGATACCATAATGTAAATAGAACACAGGAATGCTAATAAAGAATAAAGTGAACATTGTTTTCAGTTAATAATAATTGTGAAGACAATATTAATACTCCACATATTGTATTTTCTCATTCWGTGGTCTTTAAACCAGAGAGATAATAGCTGTTGGTCTAGGAGTTATTATATTTTAATTAGGAATGATTCTTCTCTAGAGCKTTTACTGGTCTTTGTTCTAAGAGCAAAAGTTGTTGAACTTTTTAGTTGAGACAGAAACCAGCTGTCAAAGTTGAGAAAGAAAAATGGAAAGAGGAAAAGTAATGCATTTTATTCTTACCTCTCTTTTTTTTTCTTGAAATATTGGTAGAGAAGATCCATGGAAAATACTTAGGCTTTTTATTTTTTTCCTGGAAATATAAGACAGGTGCCTTGTTTATTGTTACAGTAAAAGAATATGCTCTTATGTAGCTATGACACTTCATTTTGTGGCATGTTACTGTCAAAAAGTGCCAGGATTCTGATGGCAGTCATGTAGGCTAAATAGTTATATCTGAAATTTTTTTACTGCTGAATAATTCATGGTCCTTCTTTTTGTTTGCCTCCTTTTAGACTTGACTATTTGAGAATTCTGAGTAGCTGTGTGAAGGCTACTCCTGTTTTACTGAAAGTGTGGTATTCATATTCTCTGGAGAGMGGGAGATATAATTCTCTCTCCCAGGATTTTTCCTGGGGAAGGCAGTGAGAAACCACAAAGAGGAAGAGAAAACAATTCTTAGGTCTACTTGCTGGTCCTGTTGTTTGGCACAKGTGGAACGTGTTACGGAGATTGTTTGCCAGAAGTGATTTGTTAGTTGGACACCAGTGAGGGTTGTTTGGATTGATTGGCCARTTGGGTCAAAGCCGTGTTGTGACTGTCTCCAGACAGTCATGGGTTTTTCTTTAGTAGTATTTAGTATCTCTTTAGTATAGTTTTAATATGGTATTAGTGTTATATAATACAGCTTAATAAAGCATTTGTTCAGCCTTCAGGAATCATGGAGTCAGAGCACATTATTCCYCGGATGGGCRTCGCTTGTCTACRACAGAAAGAACAGATTTTCACATCTTGTCAAGCTGACATTTCTTGCTAACACCTAATTCCTCCCCTTCYACAGAGGAGCTCAAGGAGAAGCTGCAGAAGTATGTGGATGAGGTGAATGCCCACAAGCCTGGTTTCATCAAGGTTGTCCGGCACAGCAAGCAGGAGGGGCTGATCCGGTCCCGGGTCAGCGGCTGGAGAGCAGCCACAGCGCCGGTCGTCGCTCTCTTCGATGCCCACGTGGAATTCAGCGTGGGTTGGTATGTGCCTCCTTCCATTTCTCTGACCCAGGGACCCTTTCCAAGCACTGGTGGTAAATTACTGACTGGCATTCCTCTTGCATTTAGAGAGTGAGTTAGAATTCTGAGCTTTTTAATGAAAATTCAGACATAATCATGGACACAAGCAGGAAAAATGTGTTTGTGCTGTGTAATGTGATCTAGATGCATTTTTATGGTTTTGAGTAATCTGCTGATCTAATTACAATGTAGTTAAATCATATTAGAAAACTGCACATTAAAAATCTCTTCCAGTAATGTAGCCCTTTGCCCATGAGGGTGAATGTATCTTCTTTTCATTAAAAATATTATGTTTCTTTTATGTTCTGCAGTGTAAACAAGGAAGTGTTTTTTGGCCACTCTGCAAAAGTAAACATAACTAAAATAATGTATTTTAATGTGTTCAGTCTGGATTTAATACCTCCCTTGCTCCTTCAGTAAAAATGATGGTAAAAAGGCAAAAGCTTCTGTCTCTAGGATAGATCTGTTATTAACTCTGATCCTGATGTCCTTGATAGTGCTGAGAGCCTGAAGTTACCATTACTTGGTAGCAAGGGTATAAATGCTCTATGATATGCAGATACTMATTTCTTCCATCCACCAGCTCAAATCAAGGTTAACAACAGGGCATCCTAGAGAATATGTTGCAGTGTGTTATTTTGTGGCAAATCCTGCACTGTTAAAACTCCATCTCAAAGCAGAGAGGGCTCTGAATGGGTAACAGCTTTAGACTTTGCTCTTTCTGAAAAATACAGCATTAACTGCTGTATTGTTTATTTGGTGGTGGACTAAATAATCTTTAAGGGCTCCTTCCAAACCAAACTACTCCATGATTTCCATCAGTGCTATGCTTGTATTGGTGTAATCTCAACAATGTATTTCTTTTTTTTTAGGGCTGAACCAGTGCTCACCAGGATAAAAGAAAACAGAAAAAGAGTAATTTCTCCATCATTTGATAACATTAAGTATGATAATTTTGAAATAGAGGAGTATCCCCTCTCAGCACAAGGGTTTGACTGGGAGCTGTGGTGCAGGTATCTGAACCCTCCTAAGTCGTGGTGGAAACTGGAGAATACAACTGCTCCAATAAGGTAATAAATAACTAAATTACAGTGTCTAAAACCTTTCCTGGGTGTGGCAGGGGTTGAGTGGGCTCACTTGTGTGATAGGTTTTACTGACTGTAAACTTCAAATACTTAAATGTCCTTAATGCCTACACAGTCATCAAAAAAACCTCTTGTTTTCAGTAGATGTTTTTAAAGGAAACTTTTGTTTTCAGTAGATCTTTTTAAATAGGTTTCCTGCCCAAGTGGAAAGGTAGGCAGGGCTGCTCAGCAGCGCTCCATTCTCCAAATGTCTTGCCTGCTAATTTAGTGCTTACAGGCCAGAAATGGAATTTTCTTTGCAGTTACCTTATATAAGCAGAGCTGATCTGACAGCTGTATTCTTTWTAATGTTGTCACATAGGTGTCCAGCTGTGCTGTGTCCCAGGAGTTAATGTCTGGTCACTGACACTGTGAGCAAAGGCTGTATTGGGTCCTTGCTTTGGGACAGTCTGGGTCTGTACTTTCTCACCATGCCCAGAGTGTTGTCAGGCTGGTACAGGACAATACCTTTGTCTCAGGGAGGGGAGTAGTAGCCTCTGAACCCACTGAGCAGCTCTGCTGAGATTACAGGCCTTTCTTGTAGATACACATTCATTCCAAGGAGGTCACTGGTACCTGTGCTCCAGCTCCCTGCAGAAAGAAAGCGTGAATGCTGTTTTTACCTCCTGAAAGCAGAACCTCAAACAGCACTGGCAGCTATTTTTCATCCAGTAGCTATCTTTGCAGGCAGGCACTTTTCTCAGGTTCTGTCAGTTTAACACTCTCTGAACTGCACTGACCTATGAACAGAACCTAGAATTGGAAAGCAGGAGATAAAAATTAACAGGTTTGCCACAGAAAATGTGAAAAGGGGTGATAATTTCCAYGTCATTAGAAATAGTTATTGCTGTTAATGAACTCTGTTGGCACTATAAAAATTTTCCTGTGAAGACAGGTTAAGAGAGTTTGGGTTGTCCAGCCTGGAGAAGAAAAGGCTCCAGGGAGATTTACAGCAYCTTTCAGTACCTAAATGGTGGTTCCAAGAAAACTGGTAAGGGACAAAAGTAGGTAGTGAGAGGACAGGAGGGAACAGCTTTAAACTGACAGAGGGCAGGGTTATGTTAGATATTAGGATGAAAATCTTTTCTGTTGGGGTGGTGAGGCACTGGAACAGGTTGCTGGGGAAGTTGTGGTGTCCCATTCATGGAAGTGTTCGAAGCCAGGCTGAACGGGGCTCTGAGCAGCCTCATCTGTTTGAAGATATACCTGCTCATGGCTGAGGTTTGGAATGAGATGATCTTTAAAATTTAGAGCCCCTTCCAGGCGAAGCCAGTCTATGATCCTGTGATTAATTATATAGAGTAATTATCAAGATTTTTAAAATTAAAAGTAGTGAAACACAAAGTAATGCGCAAATATACCTTTCCATTTTACCCCCAAACTTAGTTCTAGATGAAGAGAGGGGAGTGTCCTTTATGAATTTCAGGTTTGTTCCCTAGCTCTTYCCCTGGCACATTTTTTAATTCAGTGCAATATGCTGCATGTGTGTGTTGGATAATTAAAACAAACACACCAACAAACAAAGCCATGTGTATTGATGGATGGTTTCTATCATGCCTCCATTATCCTTTTAGAATTACAGCAAAGGGAAGCAGGTGCACTGAGAAATACTTAAAAAAACCCTACAAAAGCAAAAKTACCTTATCATAAAAGAAGCATAAGTTTTGTATTGATGTCAACTGCTATTTTCTTCATTAATAAATACATCAAAGATGGTCTTTCATTGTTATAAAACAGGTACTATAGCACTTGAAGCCATTAATATACAGATGTCTGTAGAACTGTACAATTTGTGATTARGACAGCCTATGATCTGTTTGAAAGCAGATGTGTCCACCAGCTGTAGCTTGAGTGTTCTCCATAAAAGCAGGGTGATTTCCCCTGTACTGCTAATTAATATCCTGTCATTACCAGAGTGCCTGATATCAGCATAATAATCTGAAAAGACATATTTATTTCTTGCAATTTTGGATTATAAGGTAGGAAAAAAATGAAAAGGCTAAATGACTCTGTATCCTTCTCTATTTATAAGGTGAAATTGTACCCTCTGTGGCTGAACTCTTACCTGATTAAAATTGGTTCTGTATAGTAAAAATTGGTTGGTTCACACCATGACATAAATAGAGCTTACTGATCCAGTAAAGCTGTGTGATGTGTTTAGGTTTGGCTCGGGACAATGGACTAATGTTACACCATACTGGTAAAGGCAGGCTTTTCTTTATTCTGTATTAAAAAAAAAATTATCTGGATGGTCCTATTCAAGAAATAATCTTTCTTTTTAGGTAAGCTTACAGGCACAAGTTTTTTAGTTCTAGCTGAACCTGGCTTCTGGCTAAACACACAGAGCTGCACATCAGTGGGTATCATTTGCAATTATTACAGACAAGAGACTTGAGGACTAAGCAAGGACAGAGACTACACTGGCTGGTGCCTCAGAAACAAAACTGGAGCTCCTGGATCTCCCACTACTAGCACTGAAATCCTTACTGCTCTGGTGAATATTTATGTCCAATAATTTGACTCTAATTCCCTTCAGTGGTGTTCATATCCCATTAGAATTAGGAATTTTAGAAGGCAAGGATCAATAAAACTCTTTTAGAAATACTTCCTGTTTTGCTGCATCATTGTACCTAGCAATGATAAATACAATCTGTGTCTGAATAATAAAATTCTTCATAATTTATCTGCTAATTTTTGTTGCTGATGATTTATTCTTCCAGAAGTCCTGCATTGATTGGATGCTTCATAGTAGATAGAGAATACTTCCAAGAGATTGGATTACTGGATGAAGGCATGGAAGTATACGGAGGAGAGAATGTGGAGCTTGGAATCAGGGTAAGGAAAACAATGAACCAATACTGGTGGCTTACATTTAAAATATAGCTTATTGCAGAGGGGGAAAGCAGTCCAAAAYGTGGATGGTGGCATGAAAAGGAGATCCACAGCTCTGCAGACATGTAAATTTATTTGAGGAGAGAGGAGAGAAAAAAAGAGCAAGAGCTCTCTTTACCGAACTTAATCTGGGACAAGGGTAGATGTATAGAATTTAGGATTGTTCTTTCAACAGAGTTTTGCAGAGTTGATAGCTAACTCTCYCTGCTTAGCTGTGGTCCCAGACTCAGTAAGAACAGTTTCTCACAGGTGTGATGGGAAAAACCTTTCTAGATTACTTGGTTTATTTAAATTAAGAAAATCACTGTGGAGCAAAGTAGAATATAGAGGCATTTATGCTGCCTTCCAGACAGAAGGGAATTAAGGTTTTCATAATGTGCAGAAGTGCATCTATTTTCTTTTTCCATTGTACACTCTTCACATGTTTACTGTAATGCAATATTGTGTGTGATTTGTGTACTTCTTTTTGTATCTCTTCACAGCTAAACACCTTTCTGTTCTCTTTGAGAATCTCTCAGGTTTTTGATAAGAGTGGAATTCTTAGGTTGATAATGGTAATGAAAAATRGTGTGGTGTGTTATAAAACTAAATTCTGAACCCTGCTAGGAAATGTAAGGGAGAGGTAACATTGTGTTTTGAGCCTTTTAGTTGCCAGAATAAAAGCATACTGTTGTATAATAGCGAAAAAAGRGAATTTATTGTAAGAATATAGAATTATCTCCTAAGACAGCAAGATATAACAAAAAATACTCATTTTTATTTCTAGTTTCTTGAAATTCTTTTTCTTCTGCCTGTTAGAGATAGTTTTTTCAGGCAGARTGAAGCACAGACCYTCTTTCAGCTMCAGTAGAGCACTTTTTTAAGGAAARGGAGAGAGAAATGCAMRACTGCTTCTTTTAAYAACATTGTTCTTCTCACTATAAGGGCCAGAGAGCTGCCTTCTGCTCCCAAAAACTTATTTTGCAGCTCAGTGTTACAATGAGTTGAAAATTAACATCACTTTGATTTTTCTGTTCTGTTTACAACTGACAAGAAATTCCTGCTTCCTCTTGAGTGCAAGGAATTTTCTCTTGGTTTGCCTCATGAGATGTACCATGTCTGGTCTGCAACACTTAGCCTTGGAGGAGTTGATTGTTGGTATGTTGGTAGACAAGGCCAGAGAAACACAATCTCTGCATAATTGAAATTTTGGAGTGTGCTGGATCACTGGAATAAGGCCTGACACTGCTCTGATTTCCTTATGGCTTTTTCTCTGTCTCCAGGGAAGCAGTGCCTGACCTACATAAAATACTTTCATCTGYAACAGATTGTAGTGTGCAAGGTAGCATAATATACGCTTCCTTATCTGAATTTATGCTGGCTTGGATCTGCCTGTATGAAAACAAATTACAGAGCTGTAATAAACAGATTGTTTAACAGTTTATTAATGCTCTTCTCACAATCCTCTGTGTGTCTGAGATAGAAGGATGAGACTCGGTGAGGGGAGATCTCATTGTGGTCTTCAGTATCCTCACCAGGGGAGACAGAGGTGCAGGCACTGATCTCTTCACTCTGGYGGCCRRTGACAGGACCCGAGGGAATGGCCTCAAGTTGTGTCMCAGAAAGTTTGGGTTGGATAGCASGAAAAGGTTTTTCACTCAGAGGGTGGTTGGGCACTGGAACATCTCTACATTACTTGTGTTGCTTTCAGCTGCAGGGCTGATGATGAATGCCTTAATCAAAATAGTCATAATTCCATAAAAACTACATTATAATTACAATATTAGTGCAATAAATAATGTTTAAAATGCTACTCTCCAATCTGTGACTATGCATTGCTCACTGCACCTTCTCTTTCATTGTCATTTTCCTTTTTTTTAAAGAAGTATCTAGATTTTTCTAGTRTTCTGCTGTGTGAAAAGCATTATCATTCAGGATAATGGACAAGCAGACACTGTCTGTCCAAAATGGCTTGCTAGGGAAATTTTATGCAAAAGCTTGTAAGAGCAAACATCTAGAGGAACTGGAGAGTTTATTTTTGACTGCAGAGATAGCACATGTTGGAATCATTTGAGCTACCTGTTTATCTTAAACACAGCAAGTAGAACATGGTCCCATGTCCATATATCACTGATTTTGTTCCAGAGGATGTAAAACTACTGTGAGGAATTAGACCCTGACAAATGGAGACTTTTCCCACCATCCTCACGCAGGAGTTATGTTTGTCACCTCATCATCTGCACAAATATCTAGTTATTTATGTCACATGAGTGTGAGAAAATCACCAACTATTGGAAACTGTATTTGAAGGATCCATTATTGGCGAACCATAACAAGCCACAGAGAACAGGACTTTGGAGGATTATTCTCTTGATTCTGAATTTGTTTCAGAGCTGCTACTCAGCTCTGTTGGTCTCTGATTTGGAATACTGTTTTAACTTCTAAGATTTTTACCCTTGTCTTYGGATTTGTAAGAGCATTTGTAAAATACTAAACATATATTATTAAATAAATATTAATAGAAAGCTTTTGCCTTGAGCTAGAAGCTGGCAGATGAGTTCAAAACATGAATGCATTTTGATTCTTAGAAGAAACTCTTTATTTACTCTTCAACCAAATGTTTTCTTGTAAATCTGTTTATTTGCCCCATAAGACAAAAAAGGCAGGCTGGTTGATGCCAAGACTTGATAGAATCCTGTTTGAGCAGTTCAGTCATTTTAACTGGGATTTAAAAAGATTTATTTACTGTAAAGAAGCATCATATTTATAAAATCAAGTTAGAATGAGTGGTGCTGCTTTTTTGTTCAGTCATTCCCAATTGAATGGACTTAAGTGTGCTTTTAAATTACCAGGTTGCATTTAGAGGGCAAACTGGAATCACATTCTTATCCATGTGACCAAGCAGGAACTGTGTTGGTAACTGCCTTAAAAGAATGTGAGTGTAAGGCTGGTGKTTCTCAGTGTCATTTGGGCTCAGCTTCTGGCTTGTGCCTGCACAAGCAGTTCTTGTGGCCATGGRAGACCCTACAAATCCTCTGCAATCAATTGGATGCATTCAGTCAGATTCTGCTTTGGATGGTATATGTCTAGTTTGCAGTAGGCTTCTTAAAGGCCTCTTCCAATTCCTACTGAAGTCAGAAGAAGATTTTCAATCAAAAGCAACCCTGTACAATTCTTTTGTCTTTTAAAGCAGCCTACATGCTTGATAAAGCTGTGGAGTATCTGTTACAAGAAGTTATTTGTGCCACTTTTAGGGTTGCCCYAACAAATACTCAGTGATTTGCCTCAGGTCCCAGACTAAGTCATCATCAGAGTCATGGGAATGCAAGCCTAGGCTTTGACTTAAGAGTAATTTTGTGTGTCACAAAGACTTTGTGCTTGCAGATGAATTAGTGTTCACAAGGATATAATGGCCCTCTTAAGTGGGTAAGAGGAAAATTTATTAGAAGGTGAAAGCTCTTTAAGGGAAAAGGATTGGGTCTTGTTCCAACTAAATGGTATATCAGGACTTTACATCAGCTGACCCAGGAGGAAAATTGCATTTATAGTTAGACTGAGTGTGGCACTCTACTTTTGTACAGTATATTTCTGTAGTGAAATTAATTGCTTCATTTCTTGCTAGTCTAGTGGTTTGTCTGCAGACCTTTTGTGAATCTCATGCTGTTTCTGATGGTGGAGAACTAGAGGAATGCAGTTAATGAATAGAGATGGAGAAATTAGTTACTTGAGCAAAAAGAGTCCCAGTGTTCTTTGAGGTATTTTCCGTACATTAGGGTCCCTCTGTGGCAAAGCAAGCAGATGTGAAGTCTGTCATGCCTCTCTCTGATTTATTGTTTTTAAATTCCAGAAGTTATTATTTGTTTGTTAGGTTTGGGCTGGGTCTTGGTTTGTTGTTTGTTTGGGGTTTATTAATGTGTTTTTGGATCTTACCTATCTTGTTTTTCCTTTAGCCTCCCCCCAACAAACTCCTTGGGATCATGATTTTTCATTACCTGTTAGTCAAGTGAGTCTCTCCCATTTGGTGCCTAGAAACTGATGGCTGCTTACGTGTTCCAGCCGTTTCCAGTCCACAGTGTGTGTGTATCCTGATTGTTTCTCAYCTGAGATCTTTCTTATAATACTGCCCTTGGGATAAGTGTTCTTTTTGTTAATCACAAGCAAGTGAAGATACTTACACTTGGCCCCAAATCGCCATGTTTATAGGGAAACATTTTGCCTTTTTCCTCTTTACCTAGAAGTTTCCAGCAATTTTACCTGTCAGTGTTCCTAACACAGGCCATAAATGACATGAAACTGTGACTAAATTGCATGTAAACAGATGTCTGATTTTATTAAGGAAAGCCTTTGCACAGTTGTCCTGGGCATGGCTGAGATGGAGATAATTTTGTTCCTAGAAGCTGGTACAGTGCTGTGTTTTGGGTTTAGGATCAGGATAATGTTGAACTGCACCAACAGTGTTCAACCTTGAGTGAAGTTTCACAGCACATGGGCTACACTGGGTTRCATTTTCTCCTTCTCCTTGCCATGCTCTTGTTCTAATTCCTGCAGCAGCTCACCAGTGCTTTGGCCCTGCCAGCACAGTGTCCTGCCCCACACCTGCTGCCTCTGAACACCTCTGCTTCAGTAAACTTTTATTTTCCTTCAAATACAGGGTTAATTTTAATGTTAATCAGTTAGTGATTTACTGTGCTGCCTCACAAATGATTTTGTTAGGCAGATTGACAGGCTGGTGTGCCAAGAGGTAGAAATGTCAGGAAAGGAACAAAGAAGATGAAGGGATTTTTCACCAAACTGCTGTGTTGTGGACCTGTTTGCATGGAGAGAGCGTAGTGGGCTGTGTCATGTGTGCCTGGTGTCCCTTTCTGTCCTTGCTGCTGGGCCTCCCTTCATGGCACTCCACTGAGCAATGGAGATCTTCCCCAAATATGCCTCAGGAAAATTAATCAAGACATTCCCCATTCTTGCACTTGCAGCTATCATCACTTCTTGTAGTCTTAAATCCATGTTTTTAGCTTGTTTTCAGTAAGAAGGCCAATATCCTTTGCCACTAGGGAGTGATTTACTCTACAGAAAACATCCTCAGTGATCACAAGTGCTGCTCAACAGTACAAGGTTGGTGATGTGTAAAGGCAAGGCGCTGAGAAGTCCAAAAATAGAAATATCCTTAGTTGTTACTCTGAGATAACTTTTAAATACTGCTGTTTCATATAATGATTTCTCTTTAAATTTGCATTAAAGCTTTAAATAGAGACAAGTTTATTTTGCTTTTATCCATTTTTCGAATTAAGAGGAGACTGTTTCTGGATTGAAGCCTGAAAGAAAAAAATTGTAAAGATTGACCAAATGTTACTTCTTACAAGATGCAGCCAATGCTTTTCATAGCTCACATTTTCACCAAGACAAAAGTTAATTCCTTAGCAGTGCAAGTATGGCATAAGCACTTGCCTAGCACCCTGTGTAACCAGCAGTGGCTTATCTGTGTGCCCAGGATTATTCCTGAGGTTAATTTTGTTTTGCAAAGTACCTCACTGTGTCAACAATTTGAATCCCAAGATGACACAGACTAAAATTCTCTATTTACAGGATTGTAATTCCAATAGGTTAAAAAAAGAAAGGCTCTATTGAGAATAAAGTAAGTAATTGTCATGCCTCCAAATTCTGCCAGTCACGACATTACTGGGTTTTTTTTGGCTTGCTCTGGTTTCAGTCACTCCTACATTGGAATAATTGTTTTTCCCTCTGTTCTTATGAATGCCTCAGCAGGTAATCTGCAGCTACAGCATGTGTAATTATACATTACCAGTGAATCAGTTTTGTGGTTTTGCTATTTCTGGGGATAGAACATTTTATTAGCTGCTCCCCCAGGAAAGAAAAGTATTGCAGCAGCAGCTAACATGGGACATCACTATACCCTACAAGGAAGGATGAGGAGGCACTTGGAGATTTCTCACAAGTGTTTTTTCACCAGCTGTGCATGTGTAGTTGCCCATTACCAACTGGGAAGTAATAYAGATATATTTATGTTTTATGAGAGGAAACTGTCATTTACAGTGGTATGGGAAATAGTAAAACAGTTTAACTCAATATGCACTTACTCATCAATGGACTCAGGTGAGATGCAAGTTAATTACTGCATTATTAGCCTCATGTTTAATGCTCTCCTGCACTTTCAAGTCATAGTATCATTGCCATTGTACCTTCTTGTATTCCAAGTCTTCATGGCCTAAGCTGGGAAGATTCCRTATTTGTGGCTTTCCTCTAGAATTTGATTTCATTGAGAGATTTTAATATTGCAAGACTGATTTAGTAATCTAACAAAGATTAGAGGATGACCAGTGAGGGAGAGCAAGGGGTTGTTGTGGTGGTACAGAAGTGAGTAGATGACTGAGATGGGTTCACCAGGGTGGATCTAGCATGTTCAGATCACAGGTCTTAAGGCCAGATACCTTTATGTGTGTGACAGCACCTTATGCTGTAAGGCAAGTGAGTGAGGCAAAAGACCAGCCTGGCTGAACAGGGAATTCTTCAGGAGCTCTTCCCTCAGTCTTTAATAATACTGATAGAATTTGGGCTACAGTGCTGTGGAAAGGGACCTGGGGGTCCTGGTTGATGGCAAGCTGAATGTGGGTCAGCAGTGCCCTGCAGCAGGAGGGCCAGCCCTGTCCTGGGGACATCAGGGACAGCCAGAAGGGCCAGCCCTGTCCTGGGGACATCAGGCACAGCCAGGAGGGCCAGCCCTGTCCTGGGGACATCGGGCACAGCCTCACCAGCCAGGCAAGAGATGGGTTATCCCACTCTGTTCTGAGCTGGAGCAGCCTCACCTCGAGTGCTGGGGCAGTTTTGGGTGTTACTGTATAAAAGAGACATTAAACTGTTAGAGAGCATCCAGAGAAGGGCMGTGAAGATGATGAAGGGTCTAGAGAGGAAGCTGTGTGTGGAGGGACTGAGGGCACTTGTTCTGTCCAGCCTGGGAGGAGACTGAGGTTCAYTGCAGTTACAATTTCCTCGTGAGGGGAAGAGGAGGAGCAGGCCTGACCTCTTCTCTGTGATGACCAGCACCAGAACCCAAGGGAATGGCCTGWAGCTGAGTCAGGGGAGGTTTAGGTTGGATATTAGGAAAAGATTCTTCACAGAGGGTGGTTATTAATTGTGGTGTTGGGGTGAGGGTTTCCAGGATGAGGTGAGAGATTAATCTGACTCTGTATTTTTTAGAAGGTTGATTTATTATATTATGATGTTATATGATATGAAAATGATATATTAAAACTATACTAAAGAAAGAGAAAGAAGACATCAGAAGGCTAGCAAAGAATGAATAATAAAAAAACGCATGACTGACCAGAGAGTCCAACACAGCTGGACTGGGACTGGTCATTAAGTAAAATCAATTCACRYGRAACCAATTAAAGATGCACCTGTTGGTGAGCAACCTCCATCCAAGCAATCAGATAATTATTGTTTACATTTCTTTTCTGAGGCTTCTCAGCTTCTCAGGAGAAAAATCCTGGCAAAGGGATTTTTCATAAAATATAACAGCAACAACAGAGGGTGGCTGGGCACTGGAACAGGCTTCCCAGGGAAGTGGTCACCACACCAAGTCTGACAGAGTTGAGGAAGTGTTTGGACAATGCTCTCACACATGTGGTGTGACTCTTGTGGTGTCCTGTGCAGGGCCAGGAATTGAACTTTGGTGATCCTCGTGGGTCCCTCCCAACCCAGCATGTTGTATTCTGTGATCAGGTCTTTGGGCACAGTGCAAGATTAACAAGACTGATCAGGCTGAGTGTAGYTGTGGTAAGGGAGAGAAAGGTAAAGCCATAAAAAGATGGCCAGCACAGTACATTGCTCCATGAATACTAAAGCAGTGGTGCACCTGTTTTTCAGTCTCCTTTTGTGCTTTTTTAAGACAAAAAGTGATTTCTTTTACTTCCTGTTGTTAACTTAAACTTGGCAGCGTGGTGATTGATGTGTGGGTTATTGACTGTGCCTGGCAGTGAGATGGACACACTTGGAAGAGAAATGAATGGGGCCATTAGCCTCCAGTGACCCTTGACATGTGTTACCTCCAGGTGACACAGGTGGAGAGTGGTTCCTGCAGCTCACACCAGCAGCCCACCATGCATAGTTTAACAGTACACTGTAACAGTTTCATAGCTCACRAAGATACATGCAAAATTAATCCCTGCAGAACAAAACTATTTAAAAAGTACATAATGAAGCAATTAGCTGAAAGAGGAAGAAAAGTAATGACAATTTAATTTGGGAACAATCTTTACATGTATTAAGTTTTCAATGAGAGTGTTTTATGAAGGCACAATTAATGTAAAATGAGGCCTGTGAGGCAATTAATGATGACTTCAAAAGTTAGATTTAAGGGATAATTTACATTTTAAAAATGAAGAGCAGCTCTAGTTGTATTAAAGTCTTTTATTTTCCTTTTWAAAAGCCTTTTAGATTGTGGGGGAGTGTTTTTGTAGGTTACTTACAGTTTCACATTAAACTGTCAGCTTGGTTATGAAAAAAGGCTGTTCTTCCACACAAATAAATAAGTTTACCTGAAAGTATGACAGGATTGKGTGATGATCAGACATATTTAGTAAAGGTTATCTGAATTCAGTGAAGATATTACCTGAATAAATATTAACATATTTCATCCAGTGGGTATAGTTTCTAGCTCTGCAGAGGCAGATACCCAACAAATGTGCATGACAATCCAAAAACTTCCAGAGTGTGATCGAAAACCCACTGATAGCAACTAGAAATATGAACATTGATTTCAGTGATCTTTGTGTCTGACAGCTCTCTCTGTCCTTTCTGCAGTCACCTGTCAAGATACCAAAATAAAAATGCAGATTCAAAATKATTATGGTATTGAATGAAAATAGCTTGTTCATACTTGTCTGTAMAACATCAGGCTCATTACTGATTATCAGTAAACAATTAATGGTAATGACAAAGGAYGACAAGATTTGCAAGTACTTTTTACAATAAATTGTTCCCAAAAATATATTTCAAAGATATACTGGTAACTAATTAGTTTGTATCCACAGTAGTAATTAATTTACACTGACTGTTTTTTTAACTTCAGGGCATCTTTAATGAGCACTTCTAATTTTGTAATTTGCAACCTTCACAGAAGCTAGAATTTACTTCAGCTTTTTGAGAAATCACTTAATTATTAATAGGTTTTTATTTGCAGTCCAAATGAGGTGATGATATCAAACAAGGTCACATCAGCTCTTGGAGAAACTGCACGCTCCGTGTAAATTTAATGAATGCMGTGCATGCTAATAAACTGCTCGATGACTTGTAGGTTTTTGGTTTTTTTATTAGATTACAGTTCTAGAACATAAAAAGAACACTCRGTGATTAAAGAGATAAAAAGAAACTTCTAATGAAGAAGTGTTATTTTATAATGAAGTATAAATTAAATATTCGAGAAAGGGATCAACTTCAGAGTTGTGATTGTTTTGGTTAAATATGCAAATTCAAATACATTTAAATGAAATTGGAGAGGATTTACTAAATAATGTAGTGAAAGATGTTTTCAAGATCTGCATGGAATTTGTTAAAAAAAACCTGTTAGCAGATTGATTTGGGTATTTGTAAGGAAGTGTGAGTGACACATGGCTCTGCAGTGCTGTGGGAAGCCTGGTGGGAGTGAGTGAGGGCTGACAGGGGTTTCAGGACTTGGCAAGTTGCTCTAAGAAGCCACTCGGTGTGTTCCTGCTCCTGTAGCTGCCTCTCTTGTTCCATCCCCCTGCACTGCCCCATGCTCAGGTCCTGTCCCCCTCCAGCAGAGGGGGACTCACAGCTGATGTTGTGCCACCACCTGTGTCCTCSCTGTGTTTTCAGTTGCTCTCCTGGCTCTCCCAGTGTGGAGCCCCTGTTTTCTGTTTACTCTGAGGTGCTGCTTTAACCTTGGTAAACAGAAATTCTCACAGATTTAGGGCCACAGTTAGAACGATGTGCCAATAAGCATTCAGTGAATTAACAGCGTGAAGTGCTTAGAGCTTGGATGGGTTGTCCACAAGCCACAACAACTGAAGATGCAAAAGGGAGTTTCCCCTCCTTTCCCCCTAATCTCCCCTCCAATAGATTTTCTGTACTCATTTAATGTCCCTGTCATCTCTGCTTTGATTTGCTTAGTTTGGGTCATGGGCTATGCTKATTTTAGTCTTTCAGCTCTGTAAGTGTTCACCTTGGCACTGCTACTGTCCCTTTGGACCTAGAATTTTTTTATGGAATTTTGCTACCTAGCGATGAAGGAACAAGGAAAGCTTCCAAGAAGAGAAATCTCTCTAAGCCCTTCTTGGGGCTGTACCAAATATATGAACCTCCTCAGGAAATCCAGGAATAAAGAGCCCTTTCTCAGGCTGCCCTGTAAGGGAACATTGAAAATGCACTGAAGTGGGCTCAGAGCTYTWTGGAAGGGAAACTCCAGTTGCTGTSTTCTTTTCCTGAAAGACTGTTTTTGCAATGTAAACCAGCAGGACAAGAACCTCAGGAAGTTCCTCCAGAGTAAAGCAAACCTTTTGCCCATCTGAGACTCCAGCAATCATGGAAAGTACTCCCAAAGATACATTGACCACATTGATCACATTTCAAAACTTTCTAAGGCAAAGTCTGAGGCCTGCTGGTACAGTTTTGCAATTGATGCTTTTACAGCATGGCATGTGAATTGCTATTTATTGTGTCACAGTGATGAAAGCATATGTTATTTTTTTACAACTGCATATGTATATTTCAAGATTTAGCAGGAAACTGAGATTTTTCCTGGTAATTTCCACTGCTTGCCTATCATAGGTAGATTATCTTCATGGGCAACAGGAAAAGTTGCTGAATTTCCTTTTAACTRTGGTTTAGGAAATTAACCAAGTGTTTTCCTTGCAATTTGTACAAGTGGGTTAGTCATGAAGTATTACTGATTGCAGCCACAGTATGCTCAGAAATAGAGCATTTTACTTCAAACTGTTCTATGTGGTTTGAAAAAGGCTTTGAAGCTCTTATCTTTAGACTTCTTGGTAAAGCCATGGGTGATAATTTGAAAAAGCTCTRCTGATTTTTAACTTTTGTATGTGTTTATAGCCATCAAATAAAAAAGCAGTCCAGGAGAACTAGAAGGGTGCCATTCAGTGTAGATAAAACCTGAATAAAGATTGCTAATGACAGSAAAAAATAGCTGCAAAATCCACAGGGGAAGTGTGTGAAGCTGCGAGGAGCAAACCCCTGAGTTGCTATTCCTTCTTGTCTACAGGAATTTTATTAGATGAAGGACAGGCCACTCTAAAAGGCTTCTAAGCTTCCCTCTGAGTGGAGTATTTGAGAAAACGTATTTCTTAGTATTAAAATATTAATTTAAAAAAAAGCCATAAAAACTGTATCTGACTGAAAGGTATTTGGTCAGAGTAACTAATTAGTCTTTTCTGCGAACTTCTGATCTGAGATTTATGCCATCTCAAGGTTTTTCTCTTGAAAAACCATCCAGCTATCCACAATATCTCCAACACAATGGTTAGAGCACCACRGATTAATGTAAATGAGTGAAAGAGATGGGGGGAGGTAGGAGTGGTAGATTCAAGTGGACATTTGGTCTAGAAGGAAAGAAACTGCAAGAAATTCCATTATTTAAAATATAATCAGGGAAAAATTTAAAAGAAAACCTGATGGGTTTTTTAGCAATTAATTATGTTTATTGTTTAGTATTCTTACATGCAGTTCAGTGTTGTGTTTAGTGTATGAATAGCAAAGCCYTTCATTCCCTGGCTGGAGATCTTGCATATTTTAGGCAGCTGGGGATCCTCACTTCCATGAGATTCCACGAGAGCATAATTTCATTTGAAAATCCTACTTTAATGTCTGCTACCTACATTTCTATTTTTTTTTTTTTTTAAGAACTCACCACTCCCTAAAAACATTGGAACATTTGGATAAAAAAGAGATTTCTTGCTGAACTGTAATCCCACTGGCAAAGAGCAGTGGGAGGGAGAAAGGACATTGGCTTGTCCCAGATGTGACCAGATGAGCATGTCAGGATTGTACTTTCTGCCCTTTTAAAGCATTGCCTCTGCTTCCACTCAGCAAGGTTTCATAGCCTGTATCTAAGGTCATGCTCCTTGTTGAGTGCTGTATCTAATTTTTGTGCATTTTAGGAAATTTTTTGTCTGGAAATAATATGATTTTGAAATTGTTTARTGAAACTTAGCAGTTCTGTTTTGCTAGCTAATTAATTGATTGAAGTTAATTAGTCTTTGAAAATAGAGCAAAGACTGACAGTGTCTGGGAGAAAGGAGTGGCCACTGGAATTGATTAGTTGGTGTTTATTCAGGTAGTGGGTAATTTTTATTTGCMAACTCTGTTAAGGACTTGATCATCTCAGGTTGTTTTTTGAAAACATCTCACTTCATTATTAAGTCAAATCATAGCTTCCTGATAACTGAATCAATGCTGAAATTATATATGACACTGCTCTTCCAAATTTCAGTTCCTAGAAATTTGCTTGGAAATTCAGCTTATTGTAAACTGTGAACTTTTTGGCTCAACTTGTTTTTAAGACAGCATTGAGACCTAGCTCTGAAAATCCCACAAAAGATTTGGTGTTCCCTTGCTGGCCTTGGCTCAAGGCCAGCCCTGGTTGGAATGAGCAGAGGCTGGGCAGGGTACACAGTGCATGTGTATTGTGAATTGCCCTGTCCTGGGCTAAGTTATGACCATCTCTACATCTTCCTTGTCTTTTATGATACTAATTTAGGCAGTGTACAGTGAGTAACTCTGAAACAATTTATAGCTGGATGTCCATGCAGTACTGAGAAATTACTTGGACTGAAAGCAGGCATTGTATGAGCACAGGCTGGTGGTACTTCACATTTAATCTCTATTAGGAGGTGTAGCTGGACCATTTATAATTAAATGTTTGACAAACTATTATTTTTGTTAGATCGTTAAACTGGATTGCCCACTTAATATGATATTTAGAAAGACAAGACACCAATTTTGTTTCCAGATTATTTATTTTTGTGCCAGATCAGTTGCATATTTATTTTTAAATATTTATGATCATCTCAATTTTGCCCTGATATTTATAATGGTTATGTTTATTTACTCYAATGGTCTTCCAGGTTGGTGACACAGAGATGTGCTGAAGTCTTTTCATCTCCCTTTTTGACTGTACAGCAGGTTCATGGGTTAGCTCCCTTTCCACAGAGCTCTGAAAACCAGGGCTCTATCTCTTSTCCCACCATATGCTGAATGCAATTAGGCACCAGTTCAGAAAAAAGCTTTGTAAACATTCTGAATTCATGCCACATTTTCTGGTCTCAGGAGCTGCCAAATGCCTAAATGCTGTGTTCAAGCCAGATGTCTAAATATATAAAATGAATGACTGAACAAAGTGCCTTCTTAGTAGAGCATATGCCTATAGGGTGGACAGATCTGAGGGGCCTGAGATCAGCTYCAGAACAGGATGTTTTTCCAGCCCACTTCCCTGGCCACCAGAAGGGAGACCAGAATATGACCCCCTGGATGAGGGTACAAGAAAGAAGCAGCCAGGCTCTCATTTTTTGCTCTCTTAGGATGAGGTACCAAGCCTCAGGAGCTTCTGCTGGCAGTTATCATAAGGCAAATTCTGTCACTTCTCAGTGAGTACACCTGCCTCTGGGGCACCCAGGTACTTGTTCAGCAGAATCAAACAGTTTGGGTACATCTGGTCGTTCACCTGAGCAGCATCCACTCAGCCATGATGAATGGGCTGCCTTGATCTTGTTAGGAAGCTTACATGATACAAGATACACAGAAAAAGAGCTGCTATGTAAAATAACCCATGTACTTCACCGAATCTTAAGTTTGCCAAAGTGGTTTTCCCTTTTGTTGAAGGCAGAAAGAGTAAATCAGAAATGAAAGCAGTAATTATGATTAATATTGTGTGCTTTAGCTCAGTTGTGGTAGTGGGTAAAACTGAACTCTAACTGAGCAGGTAGAGTAACCTACACAAAGAAGCTATAATAGGAGTAGTTTCTGATGAAATTGTTCACACAACCTTTTCATTGGGCAGTCTCGTTCTTCATCTTTCCTTCTCAAGAGGAACAGACCTGGTCCTTTCTCAGCCATGTTTAAAGCATAAGGTGCATTCATATTCCTCATCTTCATGGAACCTGAAACTTCAGTGGCCTTAAAAAGCTGGTTGGCTTAGTTTCCCTATAATGACAACCTGCCTAGTTTGAGATTCTGAGTAGTGCATGTATGGTCTGGTACGGACTGTGCAGAACCTCAGAGAAAAGTCTTGCAAGACTTAAAACTTGAACCAGGTGTTAACTATTTTGAATTCCCTATAAATAATTTTATTAATAATCCTGAAAACGACTGAATTGATGCAGGCAGAGTGCGATGAGTGGCTACTGGTAATGTAGAAACTCTGAAGTAAGGTGAAGTAGCAATAATAATTTATGGTAAGGCAAAGTAATAACCCTTCCCTCACAACCAAGAAGTCTTGAGTGATTATTCTCCTTACTAACAATGAAATAAAACAATTGCAGTGTGTTTGCCAGAGGCCAGCAGTGCTGCAGGGAGCTGTCACTAGCAGAATGTCCTTTTCTTCTTCCCTGCTAGGTGTGGCAGTGTGGAGGAAGCGTTGAGGTTCTGCCTTGCTCCAGGATTGCCCACATCGAACGAGCACATAAACCGTACACGGAGGATCTGACTGCTCACGTCCGCAGAAACGCGCTGAGGGTGGCTGAGGTCTGGATGGATGAGTTYAAGAGCCATGTCTATATGGCCTGGAACATACCCCAGGAGGTGAGTCACAGAGAGCAGTGCTTCCAAGCTTTGGCTCTAGGTCCTTTTCCTTTTGGTTACTTGTCACAGTCATATTTTCTGGAAAAATCCCTTTGCCCAGGATTCTTCTCCTGGAAAGCTGAGAAGCCTCAGAGAAAARGGAARACAATAATTATCTCATTTGCTTCTTCTGTGTTTTGCTCCTTTGGAAAGTGTTTGGAGATTGTTTMTCCAACTGGTGATTGTTTCATTGGTTTCATGTGATTTGTTTTCACTCAATGACCAATCAGTGCCAAGCTGTGTCAGGACTCTGGAAAGAGTCATGAGTTTTCATTTTTATCTTTTTAACCTTCTGTAAGTATCCTTTCTCTATTCTTTAGTATAGTTTAGTTYAGTATTCTTTAATATAATATAGYATCATAAAATAATAAATTAGCCTTCTGAGAACATGGAGTCAGATTCATCATTCCTTCCTTCATCYGGGTACCCTGCAAATACAGTAGTTACTACCCTGAATTTTGACCTTTTTCTGGTAGGATTTTATTTGTATGTATGTATTTATGTCTCTCATACAGGCATAAGGTATATGCCCATACATACACAAATGCATATAAACATATATATGTAGTTGTGTCTTATTCTAGAATAATTTTTTGTCTTTAGGTCCCATAAAAATTAATTTCTTKTTGAGTTTATTCTCTTCACTGATGACTCTTCTTGGATATTTTAAACTAGTAGCTGCAGAAATATAGGGGGGAAAAACCCATCAAATCTCCATTTCACATCCTTATTTGAATTTTAGTCTCCTATTTACCATCACAGAGAGCTATAATTCCATCCGATTTGTGAGGAGAGAACTGCCAGGGGGTGTTGACATCTATTGATGCAAGTGTGAGGTGTCTGATAAGCATTTCACATCAGAGTGAGGGTGGCTTGGTGGGTGGCATGACATGTTGCAGATTCTTGCTGCAACTCCCCACTGGACTGTTTGTCCTGATTTCTTTTCCATGGATGAGTACTGCTTGGTCCATTATATTGAAGAGATAATGTCAGATGGCCAACGTCAGAGTTCAGTTTGATTTTAGCTGTTCCTCATTTCCGTAGTCAATGGTATTTAATCTGTGAACAGCAATGAGCTAAAGGGCTCAGAACTAGGGGACTCTCCTTAGAATCTGGGYGATTGTTTCCACCTAGTTCTGTTGAATTTGGAGTTTAACTCAGCACAGCTGTCATCATTACAGCAAAAGCAAAGTCTAGACTTAAAGGGCAGATTAGTTTTTCTTTAATAAAATATCTTTAATTTGACAACAGTTCAGAGAAACTGGTTTTGCTGCAATTTCTGTGTCAAGAAATAAAATGCTGAACTCCATTAGTTTAATTAGAAGAAAATGTTAGAAACAAAAAATCAGCTACATACATGAAAGCTGATGTTGGTTCAGCTGCTCTCAGTAGCTTCTTGCATCTCTCGTGATTAAAACTGGATGATTTTGGCAAAGTGGGGAAGTCATTGTCCTATTTTAGGTTGCAGCATTAGCCACATGATTTGCTACAACCATGAAAAAAATTCCTCTATAACCTGATATAGGAAAGGACTTTTCTGAAAGTTCCATGTTCATGGAATCCAAACTGCCCTCTACATGTCCCTTTTTTGAGTAGTTGCACAGAAGTCCATACAAGAATAAAGACATTTCTGCACAGGATAGAGCTACTTATTTTAGGTCAAAGCAATTCCAAATGAMTTTTATTTGTGAATAGCCTGGTAGATTGAAATTTCAGTTTCTATTTCATATTGTTAATTATTTTTCTGAAGACTGGTTCACCTTCATTGAGTAATCCAAGTTTTAGTTTTTTGACTTGCAAACAGAACATTAACACAAAACTTAGAAATTCCTTTTGCTAACAAGGATGTACAGCACTATACACTGATTTGCATCATATTCATCCAGAGGTGATGGTGGTGTTGCTTAATCTTGTGCAAATTTGAGATCTGAATGCAATTAAACATCAAATTCATAAAGGATGCAAAGATAAGTTACAGCTGGACAATTACAGGAGTAATTCTCCATCTGGAAGCTAATGAATMCTGGTAATGGACTGTGTAGGTAATAGAAATGTATTTAGTTACAATAGTCAGAACTTTCCATTAAATATGTTATTCCAAAGTGTTAAACACGGGACCTGATTTTTTCTGTGGAAGAATTCCTAGATCTCTGAGAAGTCAGATGTTTCCAAAGGTTTTAGTCTTTGGGCAATAATAATAATAATAATAAAAAATCCAGAGGAGTGAGGTGCATTTTGCAGTGTGCTGTGACTGCCCTCTTGGGATCTCTGTGGGCTTCTCTCTGAAGTACTGAGGGCTTAAAAWGGAGACCTCCACTGCCATGGTGACTTCTGCATCATTGACACTTGGATAAATAGATTCAGAAAAGCACTTGAAACCCAGAGGAAAAATTCTTCAGGTCCCAGAATCAGGAACTGTGCTTTGCATGTGTTCTGCCTGTGCTTCTGGTTTTGTTTGTTGGGTGTTTTTCTCCCCATCATATTCTCAGCTTTGGGGAACACACTCTCTTATTGGTGGTGATAAAGCCAGTGTGCTACGTGTGAGCTATTTTTCTTCTCCAGCTGCATGAAAGGATGTGATTACTGAGGCCCTTAATGCTATTTCTTATACTGTGAGCTGTGAGGGAACAAGCACTGGTGCCTTCAGGGTTGCATGAGAAAGGATTTGGGAGGCAGTGGACCGATTTAGCACTTGATCCTAGGAAGCTCTGTTAATGCCTGAAGTGGAACGCTTGTGTGCTGGCACCCTCCTTTTCCTTCACACAAGTGTCAGACACACTGGCAAGTGCAGCCAGAGTGATTTTTTCACAAGATCCATTGATTTGTCTTTCAGCACACTACAGCCTCTTTATTTAGTCATTTGCTGCAAAATTCAGAAAAAAAAATTGCCACTTAAGGAGTAGTTCCATATCAAGTTTTACAGATTATGTTGGGCTTGAGAAGGGGAGTCACCATTTTTAAAATTGTTATGTCTAATCTGTGAATGCCAGATCACTGTTTCCTACTTTTTAGCATTCTTTGCCAATGTGGAAGTCAATTTTACTTYAGTTAGAAAATGCTTCCAAATAAAATATACTTGTTCCAGATTAGCATTAATTCAGTGCTTTGGGATGCAATGGTTGCTTCAGCAGCTCAGAAATATAGATACTTACACAGATTCCTTTTTTCTTGTGTAACTAAGAAAATTCAGTGTTTTCAGTGTTTTTTTAAAATCTTGTCAAAATCTTTGGGGTTTTCATGGCCCAGTAAAGGCTGTTGTTTAAGGAGATAGATTATAAGATTTCCCTATGAAAATGTATTTATCCTGTGTTTTGYTCTGAGGCAGAATTCATTGAGCACAGCGTGGAGCAAAATGTCTCATTTTACTTCCTGTCAAGAGCAGCCACAGATTTGCACTTAGATCCATCTCTAAAAATTTCTGCTGTGTGATTTTGATGTGATAAATTATTGATTTTTATATACAGGGCTTTTATGAAAGTCATGCTTTGTGATCTGCTTTTATGAAAAGTAGAAACTAGGTTAGCCAGAAATGTAAAAGAGAATAAAAATTATGGGAGAGAATATTCAGCAATTGCTTTTAACAAAAATAACAGGATAAACTTCTCTTTTTACATTACAAAAGAACTTTAATAAGTGCTATTTCAGAGCGGTGAGCAGAGCTCCCATTTTGCAGTCAAGCAGTAATCCAGACTTCAGAAATGGCCAGAAAGTGTCATACACTATTGATTAGGCCACWGTGGGACACCAGCAATGCCCATGTTTCTAGGGCAACTTGCTACTTCCTGCCAATCCCTTTTGGATTTGGAAAGTGCCAGGAAATTAGAGAGCAGCAGTTATATTCATATATATATTTATATTCRTTGGAAACTGGATCTAAACCCCACTGGAGTCAACAGGATTAGTCCCATTCACCAAAGTAGACTGTGGAAGAGACCCTGCCATGGTGAACTGTATCATATTTAACTGGGGCACTTCTGGGGTATGTGTGGGTAACAGACTCACTCCACAACCAAAATGTGTTTATTGTCATAGGTCAAAATGATGTTTGGCTCTTGGGGATGGTGCTATGCAGGGCCAGGGGTTGGGCTCTATGATCCTGCCAGRTCCCTGCCAACTCAGTTCATTGTGTGATTCTGCAATGAGGGAGATTCTGGGTGTGTAGTTTACACAGACATGTATCACTGATGTCTCTACGGCTTTTTCTGCCCTTTGTTTCCTGTGCAGGACTCTGGAATTGATATTGGTGATATTTCAGAGAGGAAGGCCCTAAGGAAAAAGCTCCAGTGCAAGACCTTTAGGTGGTATCTTGTCAGCGTGTATCCAGAAATGAGAATGTACTCAGATACCGTYGCCTATGGGGTGGTAAGGACTTGTTTACATTTCCCATTGTACAAGCATGGGGRAAAAAGGTGTAATAGTGGAAGTAATTAATGAAGACAATGCCTGACTCAAGTAAAAGAATCAGATCAATTTAGAGTCACCAGTTAAATAATATTGTTAGTTGACAGAGACAGCTGCTCTGCTGTCATTTGTGCTGAGATGTCCTGAACATCTCCTTCCTCTCTGATTTTTTGTTGTTTGTTTGTTTGCTTCATGGCTTGCATTCCACRCAGAAATACTCCAGGTGTTATTTTGCAGACACATTGGAGCTGGCAGGTTTGTGGCAGCAGGGGAATTCACAAAATAGACYCAGTATTTCAACTGCAACCTTCTTAAGATTGTAGCCAGATCTTAGTTTAGAATCTTGGAGTAATTTAGGATGGAAAGACTTTTAATATCATCAAATCCAACTGTTAAGGGCTGATGCTTTCCCTTATTAGACTTAGCCACTTAAGGGAAATCCTGATCCACCCCAGAACAGGTATCACAATCAAAGACTAACATTCCAAGTTAACCAAATCTCACATACCTAACCCATGTAGAAAACACCACTAGAGCGGTTCAAGAATTACACTGCATCCAACAGACAGGGCAGCTAAATCCATGCATTTTGGGCTCATCTTTACTTGTGGGACAGTAGTGCCCTTGTCTGTGTTGCAATCAAGCTTGASTTGCATGGTGCTAATTAAGGCAGAAGCAATTCTTGCCCCTCAGAAACTGGCAGGGCCCCAAACAGAGAGGGCAGGTGTGCATGGCAT
>JACDOX010000204.1:1028792-1073070 GCA_014549065.1 Cardinalis cardinalis
AGAGCTAAAGTACTCATCTTAGGATCAACGTCACGTTGTGCAAGTCAAAAGGAAAATCAGCAACAGTGGTTTTATACTCTGCTGAGAGATTTTCATCAACCAGRAAGAGTAAGAAGAGTTTTTTACAGAAGTACTGAGCACAGTGGTCAGCCTGGAGAACAGAAGGCTTCAGGRAGACCTTAGAGCAATCTTTCAGAACCTAAAGAGGGCTAAAGGGAGCTGGAGAGGGATTTTTCACAAGGATGTGTAGTGATAGGGCAAGAGGRAATGGCATCAAACTGAACAAAGGCAGGGTTAAATTAGATATTTGGAAGAAATTCTTTACTCTAAGGGTGGTGAGGCACTGAAAGAGGTTGTCCAGAGAGATCATGGACTCTTTGTCCCTGGAGATGTTAGAGACCAGGGTGGATGGGTCTTTGAGTAACCTGGTCTAGTGGAAGGTGTCCTAGCCCATGGCAGGGGGGTTGGAATGAGATAATCTTTAATGCGTCTTCCAACCTGGCTTGGTTTACAAAAAGATAGGTGTCTGCTAGGGAAGGCAGAAAGCCTGCCTTGGAATGGAGAATGCAAACCCTCTCCAAATTATTATAATTTTGAAATTGAGGGGGCTGTCAGGCCAAGATATGAGAACAGGAATAACAGTTCTTTACTCGTGTCTATGTCAAGGCAAAACAAAACAACTCTGGCATTAACAACAAACAGAACCAGGGAGCCAGTAAGAGTCTCTGACTGCAGGCACTCTCCCCTTTGGTACAATACTGTCACAGCTGGCAGGAATGTGAGAAATAGCTACTCACTTCTCATAGTTTAGGAAGGTTTATTAAACCTTATCAAAAGTACAACAGAAGACTGAATAAAGGAAAAAGGATACGGATACGGTGCTGGGAGCAAATGATTTTTCCCCGCCATGTGCTCAGCCTCCTCACAATGGAGGTTTTCCCTTTTTAACCCTTTAACCCCTCCCAAAGTTCTGTCCATCAACCCCTTCTTTGCTGTCCAGTGGTGGAGATCTCTTCCTCAAATCCCAACTGGAGGTCAGGTGTWGCYATAGTGACAAGCTGACCTTCCCAGATGTCCTAACCCAGCTGCCCCCTGATAACCACACAGGAGGGTACAACATAACTATAAATCTATAAAACTTTTCTTAACCTATATACATTATATTTGTCTGGTAATTGTGAGAGTCAATCATCACATTACTCMTTATCACAGGAATGAGCAGAAATCTTGGGCTGGTGGGCAAGGAGGATCAGCAGTTTGGCGGGATGGAACTGCGGGGACGTGCGGGCCAGGCTCAGGGTGCGGCTGCAGCATGCAGAAACCCACAGCAGTACCCAACAAACAGCAGGGTGTCCTGGTTTAGGGCAAATTTGGGAGAAAGCCTCCAAAAGGGGGCCCCTCCAGAAAGCAAACCCACACGGCCCCTGTGCCCAACTGGGTCGGGAAGGATTCCTCGAAGACAAGTGGAAAGTACCTGTTTATTTAACAGGCACAGCACCCCCAGCACACAAAATGAACCATGCCAGGTGACACCGCTCTGTCACCACTCTGAAAAAGACAAATTCAGGAAGTCTCTCTTGGGGGTGGTCGCTCTGTTCTCAGTCCATCCTGTGCTGGGGCAGCTGCTGCCCAGAGTAGGCCCCGCTGGGCCACAGGGTGCAAACTCCCGGTGTTCCCAGGCCCCAGCCCGGAGCAGGCTCGAGTGGCTCCAAAAAGGGAAAGGAGAAACAGCTCAGGGAAAAATTTGGACTGCTTAGCTAAACTAATGAGCAGGAGCAAAGGGAAAAGCAAAGCAAAAAGCAAAAGCAGCACCATGTATTGCTCTTGTCTCTGTGTCCCGCCTGCCGTGGGGGAGCGGCTGAGAGCAAAACCAAAACAAAACATTGGCTCTTCAGAGCCAGTCTTGAAGGCACAGAACATGATATCCAGCATGAACAGAACACACAAATGGGGATACAAGCATCATAGCATCACCCTAGGACGGGACAGTGGGACAGTGGCGGCCCGGCTCTGAGCAGGGCAGGGAGAGGCGAGGTTCGGGATTCCCGGGGCACACGAGCAGGTGGTGATCGGTCCCTCAGGGCTGAGCTCCAGCAGTGCTGGTGAGTTCTCCTCCACTAAGCGACAGCCTGGCCATCCTCCTCCATGCCAMAGAGTGAGAGAGCAGCTGCCCCCAGCCTCRTCTCCTTTCAMCTKCCCCCATTCTCCTGGGTGAAAAAYRCCAATCACTTGTTTTTAAAAGTTTGAAAGTTTAATAGTAATAAAACGGTYATAAAAATAGCAATATAATTAGAGCAATAAAAATTTTGGACAGTTTGGATTAGGACAATATGAGACAAAAAGGACAAWGAGTTATGGACAGTCCRGGTACMTTTTATGGGCAGCATAAGCCCARAAAARGGCACCYGTTAACAGAGGATTAACCCTTAAAAGCAACAGCCTGTTGCATATTCATACACCTTATCCATGATGCATAAATTCCATTCAAACACAGGATTCTGTCTGGTCAGTGTCAGCTTCTTCCTCTGAATCCTGACAGTGTCTTCAGAGCTGAGCGAGGCAGGAGAAGTTMTTTTCTTCTGATAAKGGAGCAATAAATTCTCTTTCTCTGAAAGATTCAGGTGTCCTGTGGCTGCTACCTCAGTGCGAGTCCTCTCTTTTAAAAAAGTATCTTACATAGCATAGTTTCTATTTTAACATTATGTTATAACCTAAAACTATATTTAACCSACYACTTAAGAAAATTAATACAGCATAACTTTCTAACAYAACACATATAATATTCATTTTAGTATTTGCGAAAAGCCAATCATAAACCACACATTTTTCACATCATGGTATCTCTGCCTATCCCCCAGAGAAAGTCCCCAAAACCAAAGGAGTTCCTCTCGAGCACCCAGCCATCAGTGCTTCTTAGCAACCCAATGGGAGGAAATTTCACAGGTAACAAGGAAAGAACAGAAGAAACCCAACTGCCAACACAACCCAAGCCATTCTRTGATCCTGTGATTTAGGTACTGCCCARTAATGCACATGATTATCATCAGCTGAGAGAGATGGGAGGGGCAGGCCCTGTTTGTACCATCACAAAGCAAGCGGTGGACAACTATGACAACAGATAGAGAAGGCATGTTTTSTGAAATACACAGCTCACTGTTTTATGAAATACTGTTGTATGACACAAGATTAAGTGCCCCTATCCTTCTAGTAAAAGAATCACTTGGATGTCTGATCTTCTTTTCTGTCTGCTTTGCTGTTTGCTTGCACATCTTACAACAGAGAAAGGTGTGATATTTCAAAGCAAGTCAGCTGCTTTCTGATTCTCTAAATGCTTTCATTCATCAACTGGYTTCATTTTTTTTTCTTTTTAGAAAATAGAGATACTGCTACTGTAGCATTATCATCAATTTTAAAAAACCCTGAGTAATTCAAAAAGCTGTCAGAATGGGGGTAAAGGCTAGGATATAGGCACCTACAGAGACAGCCCACATATTTATTTCCTAAATCCTACATTTCCTTGTGTTCTGTGAGAGTTGGGAAAATAGGTGCAGCATTCAGGTCTAGCTTATGCTGTGGAATATAGCTAGGGTTGGGATTGGTGGCAGAGTAAATATTTGGAAAGCAAACTTCTTTCTAAATTGTGCGGTACCTTCCTATTTAGAAGAAAGCAATGTCACTGGGCCAAAAGCTGTTGTTTTCAGTGTAACAATAATTATTTCTGGGTTTCAGCAYGGGGATTGTCTGTTATATTTTGGCTTGTTTTTAAGATTAAGTCTTGGTAGGCTAAATTTGCATTACTCAGGTTAATTGTTGGTTGCCACAAAGCCACTAGATTTTGTGAAGTGATTGTTCCTGAGAATCTGGGCCTCAGATTTTGAAACAGCATTATTAGTTAACAGGTCAGTGGCTGGTTTGCTTCTGGTTTTTTGCTTCCTTTATTATGGGGGTTGTTGTGGAAAAGTTCATAACATTCACACTAGGACAAGCATTAGGATTGGAGTTGATGGAAGAGGTTTTGAAAACACAGAGGTGGTGTCGTAGATGGGCAATGCAATGGCTGGCTCTCGCAGTTAAGGGATTAATATTGTGTGCATGTTAAGAGTAGTTTTACTGGTGTAGAGTTATGTTATTGTGCTATGTTCTCCCCATAGTCCTCTTTCCCCTCCTGCTTGTATTGTTGGCACTGGATGGCCTCAGTAGCCGGGCATTTGGGGGCACGGCATGGCAACACCTGACCTCCAGTCAAGTTGCAGGTGTTAGGAAAATTAACCCACAAACACCAGAGGTTTGTGTCCAAAAAGGACACAGAGGAGTCCTTTGACTTTATTCCAATAAAGACAGAGGCCATGGGGCATTCCCCTGGGATCTCTCAGATTTTTGGAGGGTGCAGCCTCCCTTTTTATCCCAATTTCCTGGCTGCATTTCCCTTCTCTCTTTTCCCATTAGCTGAGGTACTTGAGAAGCACAGAGTTCCCAATACACCTGGGACCAGAGATTTCCTTCTAATGTATAACTCTCCTTTTAATTTTTAATTCTTATAGAATTTAGGGGGTTTTCTTCCCCGTTGTTTCTTTCATCTTTCAATGTCTAATTTCATTTATCAGCAAACCTAAAATTTATTTGTAAAAGCAAATATCTTTCTCCGTTCATCAATCAGTGGAATCCTTCCCATTGTTTCTTTTCTCTCCCAGTGCTAGTTTTACCTACCAGCAGACCCACAGCTTGTTTGGAAGGACAAGTCCCCTATTCCTCTCACAGGGAAGCAGTCTCCACCAATGGACAGTGAAGAATTGACTGACAGRCTTTGGGAGGGGCCAGGGTTACCTGATGGAACACCAGTGGTATGAAAGGTGGAGCAGGCACTTTGTGGGGGAGCACTTGGTGGTTTAGTTCCATGCTTCCAGTGCTGTACTTTGTAGTTAYTCAGTCATTTGTTGTATTTGTTAAGGTTTAWTAAACCTTTGAAATTTTAAAGTGACAGGTCATTTCTCACAGGTAGTGATAGGCCCAGGCATGAATTAATAGGGCTGATAKTTATCATTGGTTTAGATAGAGAGGAGTGCTTAGACATCTGTTTGTGATTAAAGTCATGACTATGGTTACTTTATGAATAAGAAATAGAAAGCTTTGAGAGAGAAGATTTTATGTAATTCTCAAGGCTTTAATTCTTGAGAGTAATGCCAGTATTTATACCTAAAGCATATTTTCTCTCTAGTGTTGAGATGCATCCTCTCGATTACTGGATTTAGAGTTAGGTTTAGAGTTGGAAGTTTTGTAGAAATGAATTGATGGTTTTGATTTTATTCACTGCCTGGCTTCAGCCTCTGGCTTGTCCACTCTTCTTATGTGCAGTTCTAGTTTTCCTTTCTAAAAGTATTATTTTGGTTTCCTCAAAAGAGGCCCCTGTGCACAGCTGACAGARCTGCCCAGCTAATCACAGGTGGTTGCAAACCACATCTCCACTCCATCAGGCAGTTGTCTCCTGTTCTCTGAGCCAGTCTAACACCACTGAACACCTTTATGCACATCCATAGATATGCAGTCCACATCTTTGTCCTCACACTCTGAACAGACCTCCCAGCTATCTGTGCTCATTAATTTAGCACTTCRCTATTAGGAAACTCTGTCTCAGCACAGGCCAGGTTTTTCACAGGGCTTTGTGCTGACCAGGGCCAAGTGCTTTGCAGTCTGTTCRTTGCTGTGTGTGGGTTAGCCCAGAATAATCAGGGGAGCCGGTGCATAACAATTGCCCTGAAGTCTCCACATGTCAGCTGAAAGCAGTTTTTTGAATTATTTCCAGAAATCAGAAGATTCTCATAGAGATTCTTAAAAGCTGTTTAATACCTCATYTGTCTTGCTCAGCAGGATATATTCAGGTTCTGTATAGAGTGTGTACCAGAGACTAAATATTTTTAAAACATATATCAAAAAATTATTGCTATCTCTGAAGGCTTTTTCAAATATACCCTGCCTGAAACTTTGTGCAACATTATTGAAATCAGTGGTGCTAGATTATCTGCARGGAATTCAGTCCAGATGCTTTCTCTTCAAGATCTTCACTGTAACATATTTTAATTTTGATATTTCCTTCCTCAACGACATACGATTTATTTTCTCAAAGAAAAGAAAGTAATCACACCATCTTTCTCTCATGTAAAACTTGCTTGATTTCTTTTTCTTTCTGTTTGTTCTAGCTGCAGAATTCCCTGAAAAGTGATTTGTGCCTTGATCAAGGGCCAGACACAGAGAATATCCCAATCATGTATATCTGCCACGGGATGACACCACAGGTTAGTTTGTTTAATGATCTCTGATTTTGCTGCTGCTGTTAGCAGATTGTGTGGGAGGAACCATCTTGTACCTGTCATTGTTTTTCTGCAACAAACCCTTGGTAAGATGTTTAGTAGCTCTTTTATAGAGAGGCAGCATTATTTCTGCCATAAATTGAGAAGCAGTGGTATAATAATGCTTTGACAAGGAAGTTGATTTATTAATTTTGAAAGAATTTAAGGAATATGAGAGTCAGCACTGACCCAGATTTGCTGATAAAAGCTTTCATTTCTGATCCTTAACTGTGCATGTCATATGAATGAAGCAATGCATTTTAAAACATTTTGCATACATGCATAGGTATTCTCACAGTTTATTTATGCATTATCTGAAGATGCCTGCTTTTTTACTTTATTTACTGTGTCATTGCCATAAATGTGAAATGCACAGCCACCTTCTTCACACCGTACAGCTGTGTCAAATTTCAAACCCTGTTCTTGTGAAAACCCCTCCTATAAATCTCCTTTTATTCTTTCTCTGCTCTTGTCCTGTTMCTGTTGTATGTGCCAAAGACTCAAATTACCAAAACCTTTCCATTTTCCTACATAACAGCTGGATTTAGTAACTTGGMAAACAAGAGGGTTAAGACCTGTGTCTCCCCAGCTAAATAGATGGGCTTAAGTGAAAGGGTTTCGAAGCAAATCTTGACAGAAAAAATAATGTTGCATGGCTTCAAATGTGCTTTTCAAAGACAGATGAGCAGATGACTTAACCTTCAAAGTAACATATGCAAAAATGACGTAAAGGAAATGTGGGAGTGACCAGAGAAACTGAAAAATCCCTCCAGTTTGAAAGATTTTTCTACCTGACTACGTTTTATATTTGCTTTCTTGAAAGGACCCCATAACACTCCACCCTGTGGAGTTATGGGAATGTGGTTGTACCCAGGAGTTGTCAGTTACCTGATTTGACTATACAGCAAATGAATCCTCAGAGTATCTCAGAAATAAACACAGAGCAGCAGGGTGGTGTTGTCCCCTGTGCCTGGACCTCATAGTGAGCTGGGAACATGAGTGGGGTGAGCTGCAGACACGATTCTCTACTGCCCTGCCCAGCTGCACATGCTGCAGCTCTGTTCTGCACTGGCTTCCTTCACCAAGAACCTTTAATATTGATCACTGGTGGCATTGTGCTTGAGTAAATTATGGATGATGAAGCCAGAAATATGTGAAAATCCCATCCATCAGACTCAGTCACTGGCTGGGCTGTGCCTTATTTGCCACTTAATGATGTGGGAGCCACTGTTTGCCTGCAGGAGCTTTGCAAGACAGTCCTCAGTGTTTGCAAAGGAACTGTGCAATTCCCCCCTGGGCCAGAGCCTTTATTCCTCATCTCCTGGCAGGGCACCATAACTCTCGTGGCACCTCATCTGTGAGAACACACTGCAGGCATGCCTGTAAATTCCAGTTAGAAACTTTAATTATAGTTGAGAGACAAAGAACAATAACAAAAGTCACTTCAATTAGCACAGTTCAGTATTCACCAGATAAAGAACTACCTTTGAATGTCAGCTCAAGTTCTGTACAAATGAGATAGCAGCAAACAAATGACTGAGGAGAAAGAGACAAGGGGAACTTTCCTAGACGAGACTCTGCTCCTTCCTAATTAAAACGCAGTGTCTCCTCCCCATTACTGTGTATTTCATTTTGTAACTAATGTTAAAAACAACATCCAAAAGAGCCCATATTTGGGTAAGATCCCAGTAATGGCTGAGAACTTTTTCAGAGAGAATTAAGACTTCTTCTGTGTTAGGGATTATGGTTTTAAGAGGGAAAGAACTAACATCACTCAGCATACTTCTATGAGATTTCCTCTGCAATGTTGCATCTCTTGCTTAAGCTGAGCTGCAGCCCAGAACTTTTTCTATTGCATGTTGGAAATATTTTTATAAATATTCCTTTTAATCTTAGCAATCTTGCCAATAGCGACAAAAGATACTGGTAAGATGTTAATTTTGTTCTAGTAGTGSTGAAATGCTGTATAAAGGGGGCTGKTTTTCCTACCTGGCAGTCCTTAGAAAAACAGATTAGTGCCCTSATTCAGGGCTGGCTGGTTGAGTGTTTGGATGATGCTGTTCTTAGCCCAGATGCAAAGTTTTTCTGTTGTAGCTATTCCATTTACAGTTTTATTGCTGCCACCACTTGGCACACTTGCATCTAGATRTGCAATAATACATCTGACTGCCAGGAACCACTCCCTCATATGCAGTTAAGTTGCTATTATTAGTTACTACTACAGCCTCTCTTCTAACTTGGATAACTTCTTTTTTTTCCTTCACTAACTGCTTTCAGGTGTTTTTGAATTCTCATCTTTTTGCATGAGAAGTGGCTTAGAGAAGGTGTTTGACATCAAGGAATTGTTTTACAATCATAGGTACAGCTACTGTTTCCTTTTAATATGCTTTATATAGGAAAGAAATCATCAAAGTCAATAAAAAGGGAACTGCATACCTGATATTAAAATTCCATGCTAGTATTTTTTTAGACAGTATCAAAACATCACATGTAGCTTCATAATTAAAAGCAGTAGAAAATATCCTAAAATATTGCAATTAAATGATCAGCAGTGTATTTTCCTGTGGTGTTTCTGTTTCATTTTAAATAGAATCAGGATTAATGATGCTAAGACTTCTGTGATTCAGATTTCCAAACCTTTCCACAGTCCACTCTGTGTCTACTGTCAGTAGCATTGGCATATTCACAGTTCATTCCTGCAAGTATCTTGAAATGCTTTATAACTGTGTTTATTTCATACTTCCRTTCTACAGATAAACTGATGCAAATCTTATGTGTGGTTAAATACTAAGATGGAACAGAAAATCAAAATATAATCTGYCCATTTCTGCAGTCCTCTGATACTACTAATGTGAAAGAATTCCTCACAGCAGGGTGTTTGGCTTGGCCTGAAAAGACAAAAGGCACTTGAAAAACTACAGTCCTTCCCTCCCTTCATGTTCAGAGGGTGCCTTCTGTGGCAGCTGTATTTTGTCCTGGTCCCCAGGAGCCTGGACACTTCAGGATTTAGGGTACCATTCACTGAGTGGAGCACCTTGAATGCTTGACTGGTGGAAAAAACAAAGGATGAAGATCCTGCAATGCACCCGCATGAATTTGAAGGAAGAATTGCTATTCCTTTACCTTTGGTAAGAATTAATTAATTACAAAATGCTGCCCAGATAATTAGAGTTTCTGTTGAGAGGATCCTTGTCCAAGTGGTGGCATCTGAACATGGCTAAGTTGCTCATCCTCCCGATTCTTTTGCTGGAGAATATTTCTCCCTAAGCATCACATCTTTCCATTCCTGCCTTTAGACAGYCTCTGCCCAAACCAGCACTGTCATTTCTGCTCCATCTGTACAGCTGCACAGTGTTGGCATAACTCCCCAACTCATCTGCAGGAACATCACCATCACACCTCCAGCCACCACAGTGCCAGGCAGCTGTTAGATGTGCACAGACCAAGGTCATCAGGTGGTTTTGGTACCYCTGATGTGCTGCTGGCCACTGTTTGTAAGGGGCTTTCAGTGTCTGTGTTAGCYTGCCACATCAAGCCTCTCCTGCAGTGCAGCTGCTTAGCACAGCTGTACAAAACCTGGCTTCTGCAACTGTTGAAACAGCCAAAAAACTAAATGCAACATGGGAGAATAGTCAACTACAGGAGTTAAACCAGGCTCCTAATACACTGTTTAGTGATGGTAGAAATCATGTTGCTTTAATCACATAAGATCAGCTCAGAGGGAAAACACTGCAGCTTCCCATCAGAGTGATGATTAAGGGAATCAGGAAAACTGGGAGATGAGGTGGCAGTGAGAGGAGATAAATGTGAAGRCAGAAGAACAGTTCTGGCAAAACAGTAACTAAAACATAAAGTTCATGTGAGGCTCTAGGGGTTTTGCTGAGGTATTTTTTTTTAATGTGGTTCATATAGAAGAGGATAAAGGTAGTGGTTTAATTCCTGAACTTGTTAAAGTAAAGCAACAATTCAGTCCTACATTTAGGTCTTAGAAGATCCATTTCCTCCTGTGCCCCTGTTCTGCATGGAAAAGATGGTTGTAGTTGCAATAAATACATGCCCCAGGCCTGACTGCATTGCTTTACTGGTTCTGGGATCTGCCTGAGCCTGGTTGTTTGTTGTTGTTGAAAACTGCTGTTTAACCAGGTTTGTAATCTTGAAGGCAGGCTGATGACAACATGTCACTTGCATTAAAACTGCTCCTGAGTGATAGTTTAAAAGATTCTTTTATGAGAATGAAATACCACATTATTAGAGACTTTATTATATAATAAATAAGTAGCATCAATCAATGAAGTGATATTTTAAGTAGAGATTTACTTTGAAAATTGCTTGTGACTGAGGGGATAATGGGCAGTTCTGTTCCCTTGTTCAATAGCTTCTGGCTCATATAATTCTCAATTTATAAGCAGTTAAACCCCAAAGCTCATGCAGCAATGTGAAAGTCAATAGAAACCAGTTAGGTTTTGAGGAATTCAGGTTGAGGACCAGGGTCAGAAGACCAAATGGGGAATATCACTAGAAAAGAAATGCAGGTGAGAAGGGACACCCATTTATATAATTTCATATTCTTGCAAGAGATTGCAGAACTGACACCAGTGACTACAGCTCTGCCTGATATGAATTATTGCATCTCCGTTCAAGGTAGTGGAAGAGAGTCCTGCCAGCACATAAAGCTGTGCCAGTTCACACTGTACAGGACTCTGACCTCAAAGCATAATGTATTCTAAGCACAGTGTCTGAAGTACTGGGAGTAGTTGCAAAAAACTCCCAGAAACTTCTAAACTCTTTTTGTATGGTTCATGAATGCTTCTTTTAAAGTGTTTATAATTATATTTTTATAAAATCTGTGTTTTCTTCTATCAAATTTCTTAGCATTGTGATTATTCATACACAGATATTTTTCATACATTTCAAAAATATCTTCTGTTATTTAGAAGTTTGTTAAGYGTGTGTGTAAAACACATAATCATTGCAAACTGAGACTCAGTGCAAGAAAATAGTTTACCAGAAGGCCCCACATGCAACAGATGCAGACTGTCAGGGAATAAGTGAGAAAACAACAAAACATGCAGATGGATCAATGACTGGCCCTTCAGAGTTGAAAAATCACTGCCTTGAAGATGAAGTGTCTACAATAAAAACATTTCAGGCAGCCTTTTATAGGCAGTAAAAGGGAGCACAGCAGCTGTTTAACAGCTCTCAGTTACACGAAAACACAGGGTTGCTGTTCATGTTTGTCTTGGAGGCAAATGTTGGACGCATTCAGCAGCTGTGCACAGGGCAGCCTGACCTAACAGCACCACTTCTTTCTATCATGGGCAGCTTGACCTAACAGCATCACTTCTTTCTATCATGTTAGGCTGAGCTGGGCCATCACGTCCTTGAGGATGATCCTTTCATGTGTGCAGACACACAGAGAGCTGTTGTATTGCACTAAGGAATGATTTAGTTGTTTGCACTGGGTGTTGGGTAATTTGCACTGTTCACATGACTTGTATCCTATCACCACATGGTCTTCCCCTTCCCCCTCCTAAGTGTCAGTGTTGGTGGTCTCTCCCTGGTTTACCTTGCTCCTCCTCACTTTATCCCGTTGGCTGTTGCCCCATTCCTCCGCCCCCCTTCCCCTCTTCCCCTCTGCTCAAAATCCCCCTGCAATAAGGGGACACTCTCTTTTCTCTCTGGGAGGTTGCCTGATGTAGTGTCTCCTATCGAGTCCRTAAACTGAGGACATTTTTCCCTAGGTGAAGAGCAGTTCTCATCTTTGCCTTTTGTCCACCGTGTGGGCTGGGGTCCAKAGCTAGCTGGAGTGGATCCAAGCAGCCCAGCCAGGCACGACCGTCTTACAGCTGGCGGCCAACGTAGGGCTCAAACCCACAGCCCTGAGATTAAGAGTCTCATGCTCTACTGACTGAGTTGTACAGACCTGAGCTGTACAAACCATCCAGTTCTATCCTGGCCCAGGTACTTTTTCAGTGAGCAGTCAGACCGTGAACAGAGCGAGTCCTTGCTGTGGCAGTGTTAGGTTTGCAGTTGGACTGGATGATCTGAACTGTCTTTTCCAGCCTAAATTAGAGAGTTTTTCATTGCAAGTGAATATCAATGGTGTTGAATTTTTAGCTTCTGAGTGTGGATCTGAGGGATTTGCACACTGCTCTCTTTGTCCAGCCAAAGTGAGTCTGTCATTATTCCCATGCAGAGAGGCAGYCTGACTCCCAGGGTATGTGCTCCTCTTCTTCCAGGGGCTGCATCTGACAGCACTGCCAGCTCATGTTGTCCTACAGGTTGTCCTTTGCCTTTTTTATGAACTCTTGTGGAATGATCTAAGCATTGGGCCTAACTCAAACTTTTATGTACATGCTTGATTTCTGGGAACAAGGATGCTTTTCCACAATAAATAGCCTTCCCCACCCCCTAGTCTAGACTGCTTGGTTTGGTAGATGCCCARGTAATAGAAGATAATGTAGAGAGTCAGTGAAACTGCCTGGCAAGCATGGTTATCAGCATTATTAGATTATTTTTTTTATTTTAAACATATTCTGTAAATTGTTGTAGCAATTAATGTCTTATATAAGATATTCCTGCTGAGAAGTTTATTAAGTCTATTTATATTTCTGCTGATTTCTTTTAGTGCATAAATCCTGGTTTTGATCATAGTAAAGTTAATAGGAATTGTGACCTTGTTTGCAAGGSAAGCAAAACCTGGTGTTAGTTTTTTGCAATCCTTTTCAAACTTGAGTTTTCCTATGTGTACCTGAGAAGATTAATTCAAAGCTGCAGCGTCTTTAGAATATGTGACATCAGGTACATCAGGGAGCTACAGAGARGTTTCAGAGGCTTCCAAAACCAGCCAGTCCTTATTGGCCTAGCATAGGCAGTGCAACGCTTTCTTCTTGGGGATGTGTTGTGGATGAAGATATTTCACATCATATAATACTTTCTTTTTTTAATATTTTTTCCTTAAGTTTGATTCTGGCCAAATTCTCATTATTTTCTTCAGTGCAGAGTTTCAGAGGAAAAATCTGTTAATTTGATTCCTGGGTTTGGAGCAGTTTTATACTGAGCCTTTTGCCATGAGTGATTTTTTCTGTACTTGCTGTGGTAGCATTAATCTTGCAGTTGGACTCAATCTTAAAAGTCTTTTCCGACCTTAATAAGAGAGTTTTTCATTGCAGGTAAAGATCAGTGGTGTTGAATTTGTAGCTTGTGAGTGTGGATCTGATGGGTCTGAGAGATTTGCACACTCTATTTTGCAACTGAGTAAGTCTTTATACTAATAGGACAGAGACCAACCTGCCTCTTCATTTTATGAAAGTATCAGACATAACGAATGTCATTCTCTGTTCAGAGGGTAAAAAGACACTGGAATTCAACAGAATCAGCACAAGAGGTCCTTCTTCAGGTTTCAGACCTGGGATAGGTCTTTTGTGTGTTACACTTCACTGGTTGAAAACAAAAGCAGAGGGAAAAGGCTGTAGAACTGCATTATTCTGTATCAGAGGGAATATCTTTTACATCCCTCAATTTGGAAATAATGGAATGGATATTTCTGCTTATTTATTTTTGTGTTCAAAACCATAGTGTGAAAACATTGCATGTACCTGTGAGAATTGAGAGAACTGATCACTTGGAATTGAAACTCCAACCATGGCAAAATGAAAGAGTTGAAAAATAATCTTTTTTTTCCTAAGAGTAACATTGATTTTCTCATTTGGAAGCATATAGAATTTTTGTAGCCTTGGAGAAATGGTTTTGTTTTGAAGAAATTTTATCTTTGTTTCAATAGAATGGTCTAGAATGAAAAAGAACTTTAAAATGTCTTATATGCTTCTGAAATCTGTATTTTTCCCTAGTGTACAGGCTTACTGCTGAAGGTGAGCATGAATAATGAAAAAGGAAAATACCACTGTAAGGTGAAATTAGTGATCTGGCTAAAGCACTAATCTTGATGTTGAGGTTTCAGGACCTGACCTGAAGTGAAAAAGCAAGAATTGGAAAAGTAGTCCAATTCTTTTAAGTGCTGTGAGGAAGAGTATAAGAACTTGGATTACTTCAGAACTTACAGCCAAGAAGGCTCTAAGAAAAAAAAAAAGAAAAACAGCCAAGTATTTTTCTTATTGAGAATTGACTGCTCCTTTAAGCAGATATATGCAGCAGGAGAGTCAAAGATAGCTTGGCCAGTGCCACAGAAGACCTGTGTTTGAAAAAGCAAATAAACCCCCCAACCACAAAATGTAACAGGAATAAGAGCAGTTGTCTGTAATATGATGTATCTGTTCACTMTTCCATTCTTCTAAATAAGAGGGAAATGCTCATCTCAGAGAATAGATAAGAGCTCTTTTATGATAGCAGATCTATTTAATATTTTACAGTAGAGGTACTGGTGCAATTTTCCGTATATTAGAAGATGTGCTGAAAAGATAGAGAGGCATAAGTTAACCTTTAATGGGAGGAAAAATGCAAATGCTGATCAGAAGCAATGTCAGAAGGGTACTCAGAAAATGCTATCAAAGACATTCAGTTCCTCAGCTTTTGCCTAGTAAAGCAGGATTTCCACAGAGATAATAGAAACTTCAACTGGCAAAAAAATCTGATGGAATTTACCTAGACTTGATAAACTCAGCTTTTACCACATTACTGCAGAAAAGAATAATGCATTGTGTCAGCAAAAAATAGTAGTGAGGGAGCTTGTGGAGTGCTYGGAGCACCACCCTGGGACCATAGAGGATGCTCCTGTGGAGAGACAGTGGGATTATTCAATTAATCAATTAASACATTTTTTCCCCTCTGTTGGACCACATGGCTTAGACTGGGGACTTTCTCACCGTGTGATGGCTTTAGGAGGGTTTTTATTTATTTTTAAGAAAAAGTTTATTTATTTTTAAAATAATTTTTTAAAAATTTAGTTATTTTTAAGAAAAAGTGGTTGGTTGATGATGCTGTAGTGTCGTGAGCCGCTGGCCCGTTTGGAGGTGGAGCGGGAGGCAGCGGTGCCGTGACCTTCCAGGAGCAAATCCAGGGATGGAGCTGCTTGCTTGGGGGCACAGGAACACACACACACTCACACCCATCACTGCAGCACACACTTCTCTTGTAGGATCACCAATGACAAAGAAGTGGGAAGGTCTTTGTGTGGAGTTCCAGGGAGGAGCTTTATTCCAGCCACACACAAAGAGGGCCAGGGACAAAACCAAAGGACTGTGCAGAGTCCAGGGTTAAATATGGGGGACAGGGGGTGGAGCAGAGCATCATGGGCTGAGGGCTCAGGGCAGTACAGGGGTGGGACAAGGGGTGGCAGCCAATAGGGAAAAGGGGCGGGACACTGCAGCAAAATGGGGCCAATGGGTAAGCAGGGAAGGGAGAACATTCTAGGGGATATACATATAAGGAAAAAGGGGCAGAGAGGCCAATGGGCCAACCAGGGAGGCAGAACTGGTGTACATTTGCATACACAACAAAGCATCCTGGGAGAGGCTCTGCTCAGGGGTCTTGAACAGGGGAGATTTTTACAATTTAGGGTCTGTCCCTCCAAGGAACTGTCATGGACCCTTTGTGTGTAGGGCCACCAGCCTCCACAACGTACATCACAGAACATTCCTCACAGATTTTATTTTAATAACTTATAAAGTATTTTCACTTCATGTTTTGTGTAGCATGTTATCATTACCTTGCCTGTTTTCTGTATTGCTTAGGTGTTGCATTTGCCTTTCAGCCTTTGGGTTATTCTCTTCATCTTGAATTCTGTTGCCTTGCTGTATGACTAAATCCATCTTTATCATCTTTCCTGGATATCTTGTCCACAGTTGCTATGTSTGTTATTGATATGGAAGGAGAGGAGCATATATCTGTTGTCTTTATATTTTGACCAGAAGCAATTTATTCAGCATTTTGTTAAGTAGGTGAGGCTAGTGCAGGAAGAAGGCAAATAGAATATAAAACTAATTGATTTCCAGGCTATGTAATGCCTTCTTCTGATAGGTTTTTTGAATTTTATGTTATTCAAATAATTATTTTTAAGCTTCTCATGGTCACTGCAAGAGCTTTCTTCCCTAGTTTACATTTTTAAGGCAATTTGCCCAGAATATCTGTAATAAAAAAACTCCTGCATTGAAAATGTAATTGAAACAAACTGTTGAGAGCAACTGCAGTGCCTAAGAATTTAAAATTATCAGAGCATTTCAAGCTCTCTTGTACTTTTTTAATTTAGAAGAGATTAGAGTTATTGCCCTGAATATTATACAACAGTTTAGAACTGTTCTCATCTAGGAAATAAAAATGCACATACATTTCCAGGCTTTTTCTTTTTTTCCTTACGTTATGCTACAACAAGTGATTTTTTTTGTAAGGCTAGTTTTGGTCAAATTGATTAAAATATCATAAAATGTGGAGGTGATATGTTGATGGGCTGCTAGATGAGAAGCCTGATGCTCGATTTTGGATTTGGATTCAGAGCTGTGGGTTGGTGCTGAAGGGCTTTGGAGCCCACACCCCCAAAATACTCAAGGTGTCGTGGTTTTGGGGCTGCTGCCACTTTCTGMAGTGCTTGGTTGCTGCCCTGATCTTGGGGCCCAAAGCTGCCCCCTCCAAGCTCTCCCTCAGCCACTTTGCAAATGAGCTCTTCTTGTATGAGATTATGTAATACAACCATAAAAAAAGGGAAGGGCTTGCCTTTGCTAATTTGGAAATGGGTTTATTTCTCACTCGGAGAAACAGAGCAGCTGTTTTGGGTACCTGCAGTCTAGTCTCATAATCTAATACTGTGGGAGCATTTCACATTTTGTAAGTGCATTAATTTGAAATAGATCAGAGTTAGATATTATGTAGCTATTACTAGAGTTATCCATATTTTAAAGATGTCTCTTCTCATTGCAAATTGGCAGTTCAATCAGCAGTTTTTAAAACCAATTGTCGCTTACAATCTAAATTCAGCATAAAACTAACAGTTATTGGAGTGCGTGTAGAGCACTTGGAGATGGATGATGTAGTAATTGTGGGATGGTTGTCAATTTAAACATTCTTTTGATTAATATTACACTGYCTCTTGTTACTTCATGAGACACAGAAGTTCTGAAGGTCAGATTTTTGTTTCTCAAATTCGTAACAGTATGTTATTAACTATTAGAGAAGGTAGTTAATACAATAGATGGAAAATTCACTTTGTAGTTACTTTAGTTTTATTGATAATTTTATTATGTCARTCCATTAATTGAAGTCATCCACTGGCTCATTTAAAATTCATGGACCAAATTCAGTTCCCATGAAAGCACATTTAACTCCCTCTGTAATTACATRAGCCATATTACTTCCATAGCCTTCATTCAGATTCTGATCAGCAATTCAGCTTCAGCTTGGGTTCTCCCTGATATTGTTCTGCACTTGCAGAGTGTGGTTATTTGCAGAAATGTTTATGGAATGATTGTACCCACAGTGTGTTTCTGTGAATAGGGGATTTTTTTTTGTCCTGCTGATTAACCAGCATTTGTCCAATTGGGAAGCACAGAGAATGTCGGAAATTATTTGTTCACATAAAATGTTGATTGAATATTTATGAGTAACTCTGAAAAAAGAAATCCTGCATTGATTTGGAAGCCRAGGAAGGAGCTGTGTTTGTCAGATAATTTATTTGAAATCAGCAATCAAACTAGCTCTTAGCAAGATTTGAGTTCAGTCTAAACCTGAATATATTTACAAAGTGGATGTATTTTTCCAAAAAAAAAAAAAAAGGGATACTAGAGATTTTAATCTAAGGTGGTTTCAAGAGCCAATGGCTAGAATTAAAGCCAGTTGGATGCCCATTAGGAATAAGGTCCATATTCCTGTCAGAGCAGGTCAGTGGCCATCACAGGAAGTAATTGTTGGCATCATCAAAGCTGACACAACTCTGTAAACTATAATTTAATCCAATACAAATCATTGCACTTAGAGGTAAGCACATGGAAATATGGAGCTTGTGGCATATGAGGGAGCAGAGTGAAAAACTGATGATTCTTTTTGGCTCATGAATCCACTGACATGTCAGCCAAGTGGCAATTGCAGCTAGGGCTTCTTGGAATTCCAGTACAGTTAAGAGGCTTCAGAAATAACACTTGCTTGTTACAGTGGATGAATAAYGGTGTGCCTTTGAAGAAATTGGGGGGTAGGGGTTTAATGTGTTTTTCTGTAGAGCCTTAAAAATAGTTGTTGAATTTCTTGAATTAATTTYYTTTTTTTTGTTTTATTTCTCCTAAAGTGTGATTGCACAAATTATACAGCAATAGCTGTATTATGCCAGGCCTGTCTGCTCAGCTGGCTGTCCACAAAGGCTCAAAGCAATCAAGTGGAAAAGCTGAGGAATGCATTTAAGTAATTCTGATGTTACTACAGAATTAACTTGGGGGGTTTTTGGCAGGGAGCTGCACTGATYGTGGACATTGGAGCTTTGTTGCTCTTGCTGTGTTAAAGATGTAGTGATTTGTTCAGCATGCATATTCCATTTCAGCAGTTATTTTGGTGCTTTAAAGCCCTCAAACTAGCCTTAAAACTGTGAAGTCTGCATTGACTGACTCACAAATGRCAGTTTGGGAAATTAAAAATAGCAACACAGCTCATGAACTCACTAGTTTCAGTAAAAATAACATGAGGTTTAAATAAAAATTTTAAAAAGATAAAACTGAGGTTACTGCATTAAACCTGGARTTTTTTAGATAGTGCTGCTTTGCTTTTGGTATGGAGGTCTGTGACCAAAAGGGCAGGGACAGAACTTGGTATGGAAGAATTAGATCATGGTAAATCAGAGCTGTAACTTTCATGTTGCTTTGGGAGTTTAATTTGGTCTTCTCTTTTATATTAAAACAGAACCAAATCCTTAAATTTTTTACTTTTCCTTAAATGTGTTTATGCAAGGATATCTTCAATTGTTCAAATAGAAATTATCAAATACCATTGCATTAGAGGGATACAGTGTGCTAAAAAGTTTTCCTTTGTTAAATTGTGCCTGCGCATGTTTTCTTTATATGGGACATATTTTGGGTACCAGCTGATCTCAGGGTTGAGTGCTGTCAGCGCTGCTGGATCAAATTATCAAATTATTATCAATCATAATTTAATTTATTTGTGTCCAATGCAGTCACAACACTTAGTCCTTTCACCTACTGCATTGAATTAAACATCTCATTWAGTTTAACCTCATTCTTGTTAGCAATTATGAATTTGGGGGAGGGTTAAGCATTTCTGGAGTATGTTGTTTTTTTCCCCAGATGCAATTTTTAAATTCAGTATGATAGTAACGAGAGTCGCTGTGAGTGTGCACATAGAGATAGACTGAGACTCTTGGGACCTTCTTGAGCACTCAAGGCACATTTAAATCTGAGCTGTCAAGTGAGCTGCATGTCATTCTGCCAGATGTGTGGCATACRTGGTTAGCCCTCTGAGGGACCGAATTTCCCCACTTTCAGTGCATCTAATGATTATGGAGTAACTGTATCCTGCAGAGCGCCCATTTCTGGCTTCCAAATATCTTCTAATATCCTTTGTYGTGATTTTCAAGTAAGTTAAATTTGCCCTCTGCAGACTCAACTTGCTGCACATAAATTTTAAGGAATTCTGTAATTTGATCAATATTCCCTGGGATAATACTGTAGTTAAAGTCTCTAAGAAGAAACAACATTACCTACAAATACTGTTACAAATACAAATACTCACTGTCAGCTTAGATGTTTACTTCAGCTTCTTTGGCACTGTTTAGACTTCTAAACATCAATACTGATTAACTTTTTTTGTTAATTAAACATTTACCTCTTAGGATTCTTCCTGTCCCTCCAACTTCGTTGCTCTTCAGCAGTTTTCAGCCTTGTTCCTATGAGAAAYGATTTCCCAGTCACAGAATGTTTGAGGTGGGAAGGGACCTCTGGARTTCATCTGGTCCACCTCCCCTGCTTAAGGAAAATATCTCATGATACTTTAGTTTCCTATTCTATCCACAAATGCAGATGAGACCCAGTTCATCTTGGGCAAGAGGAGTCCCCTGTGTGGGAAAATAATTCAATCTCTTCCCAAATTTGCCAACTCCAAGACAAATATGTTATCTGGACAGGGGTGAAAAAAGGTTCAACGATCTCAGGCCCATCACTTCCCCAAAAGGCTAAAAGCTCTCTGAGACTTGAGATAGAAACAAAAGAAACTCTGGTATTTCTGACACCTCTTCTTCAAAGGAGCAAACCAAGCATTAAAGAGATAAGGTAACTATRACCAAATAGAGTAACCCAATGAAATGTTTCATCTTCAGTACCAAACAGTGGCAGCAGTGAGTCCATAGTGTAAATAGCACTAGGGATAGAGCTCCCCAGCTGATGATGAAGGATAAACTCTGGGTGCTTTGGGMTAACAGGACAGTGACTAAAGCTCTAATGTCAGCAAGCCTGGCCCAAGGATTTCAGTCAGTGCCTAATGAAATGCTTCCTGGGTAACAGCCATGAAATGGGTTTGATTACATTATAATTAAATCAGGCTTTAAGTGTAAAGCAGCTGCAAAAAAGTCTGAGAGATACTTTGTGCAACAGGAGAGTAAATCTGGTGCCCCATGTGCCATAGAGAATGTGAAGTTAGTTTTACTTAGAGAGTGCTCAGCACTGTACCAGGATCAGGTACGTCAGTGTTATTCAGCATCTCAGATGAGGATGTAGCCTGTCACCTCAGCTTCCCATTCATCTCCCAGATTCCTCTATGACTGTTGAAGGAACAAAATTTTCTGGCACCTCTTTTTAGGGCTGATGCAATTTAGTTCATGAGGAAAGGGCTCTGTTGGCTTGGAGCATGCACAGAGACTTCATATTGAATCATCAAGACTGTGGGTGGTGTGATTTTAACTGTTCCACTGTCTTCCTGCAGTGAATCTGACAGGTGCAAGTCACAGGATGAGTTGTACTGGAGACTGACAAATTTCTGCCCTGAGATTCTGTTTAAGAGGCTGACAACAGTGGGCTTGGAAAGGAACATGMTGAAGGAATAACTTGCAGCTGACTGTAGTTGAGTCCTCCAGGTGTGTACCAAGGGGAGATCTGGACCAACAGTTTGTTGGCTAAAAATCTGATGCTTTACTTCAGTCTGGTTTAGTCTTGGGGGGAAGCTAGATACAATTAGTGTGGTTTTGGGTCAAACCTAGCTCTGCTCTTCTGGGGTTTTGCCACAATCATTTCAAATCACCAGTTATGACWGCCCAGCTGGGACAAGGACAGGGTGTGAACTGCCTCTCTCCTGAGCTCCTGCACAGGCTGGCTGGCCCTTGRAGCTGTCTCTAGGAATTGAGAGGGTCACTGTCCTCCCTCTGCACAGTTTGGGGTGCATACATGGGGCAGGACTGCAGTGGGGGTGTCTCCCCTTGGCAGTGTCCTAGCACAGCATTCCCTCTGTGGTGGACATGGTCCAGTGTCCCCTGGGAAGGAGGGGACAATTCCATTCCACTATTAATTAATTCCCAAACCACTATTTCTCCAGAGCATGCCCCTGCCCTCTGAGGGAACATCTAGCCCTAGAGGGCCTGTGTAGGGCCATAGATTTGTGCTTTAGRGACAATCTGCACAAAATAATACAAATCACTAAATAGTTTATTGTACACTAGACAATTGAAATAATCCTTACTAGTGTTTTTATTCATATGCAAATTAAGATGCTAACAGTAGGCATTGTTGTTGGTTTAGAACAATCAAAAGGATATTGTAAAATTAATTTACTTAAAAGAGTCTTGAAAGAGCTATTATTTATTTTGTGAATATTCAGTGACTTTTAATTATGAGTGACTGATGTGCCTGGTTTTTGTATTAATTCTAAACAGCAAGACAGCAGGCTTTTTCTTTTCTTTAAGTCTGTGTCCTGTTGATACTGTTATGGGATAATCTACTTCAGATATTAAAATAAAGCCTCCTAAGGCATGCAGAAAATGCAGGGAAAAACCTGACATAATCTGTCTTTGGTGCTGAAGGCAGCTCAGCCTCACAGCCCAGTGGTATCTTGGGGCCTGGAGCTTAGCAGAGCTATTTTAGCTATTCAGTGTTGTACTTGAAGGTCATTTAAACATCCTGGGTTTAGAGCTGTTGGTTTTATTTCCCTGCCTCATCCATCTGATAAGCTGCTTGTCAGAAATCTGAGCCTCTTCTGCTTAGCCTGTGAAGGCCTGAGTTTTTATCTAGCCTTCACTGTATGACTGAGTGGCCTAGAAATGAAATTAAATGAAATGAATGAAAATGGGGGGAGATACCATACCATTTGCATGATTAAGCAACATGCCTTTGCATATCACACAGTATTTGCAGTTTCATTTCTTGCCAAGGTTTACAGCCTGATTTGTGCAAAGGGCACAACACAGAGCTGGCAACATTTGCAGGTGTAAGAGAAGTGAAGCTCGCTCAGCCAAGCACAGTAAGGATTCCCTCACAGCTCAGGCAGTTGAATTAATGTCCTCCTTGACATCAAAGCAATTTTCTGCCTTTTGAACGGCTTTGTTTGTTTATTTGTTCCTAGTTCAGAAAATCTTTTAAGACTTAAATACTCATGGTAAGAAATCTTGGTGTATAGTGGCTTCTAGGGGCATTCTTCTTTTCAGTCTTTCCATTAAAAATGCCATTAGCAAAAAAGTACATTTAGTGATAGAAATACATTGGGTGATGCTTTTCCTTGCCCTTCTTTTGGATGCCAGAAGAGAAGMATAGAAGAGGAATCTCTGGGATATGAGCACACTATTTCAGCCCGAGACACATCTCAATCTGACTTGCAGAGCCTTGTGAACTTGGCAATTTATTCATGAGCACAGGCAGGATTGAAGCTCCAGCTTCTGCGTGAGGTCATAGCGTGCAGGATCCTCATTTACATTTTAGGTGTGACTTCTTTCTCTGAGTGTCATTTGCTGTCACCCTGAAAACCGTGGAGCAACTCCTTCAAGGCATTTGGCAGGCAGGGAAAGTGCCTATTCTAGTAAGGCACATATATTTTTCCACTTGCCTTGGAGAACTTAAAAGTATTTCAGGGAAGAAATTTTCTTTTAGGATGAAGTTGGGATGGATAAAACTTCGTGAGCTCCTGTCAGTCTATGGAGAAAGACCAACAGTAAAGAGTGAAACAAATCAGTTGAGGTTATAGATTTTATTACTTGAAATACATTATCTCCAGCTAAGGCATAATATTTTTACTTTTTGTAGGCTACTGTGATTAAGGATTTACTTGGATTTTGATGCTGTCCATTTAAAATAGGAGAAATTATTTTCTTCAGCTTAATGGGCTTAACGTGGTTTAAGAGGAAGAATACTCCTGAGTGTGCCCAGATGGGAACAGAGTAAAGTTACTTTGTTCTCCCTGAAAGGGAGTCTGCACCAAGCTGCACCTCTCACCCCTGCCTGCTGAACAGCCACACCACAGGCCCCCATCAGCAAAAACCCAAAGGGAAAGAAAGCCTTTGTTCTTTTATAAAAAGAGAAAAGCTTAACKGTTGATGACAGAGATAATCAACAAAAAATGGTAAATGTGCTCTTTGCTTTGGTGGTTATCAGTCGTGCCTGCAACATCAGAATTCAAGCTGTCTCATCCATTAATGCTCTGTTGTGAAGTTGGCTGTTAAGTCATGTAAGTCATTTAAAGAAAAGCACATCACAGCACAGACATCAGATGTCTGGAATTTTATTCATATTATGACAAAGCATGCAGCTAAACCTGACAGAGATCTCATTTGTTTTAGTTTATTAAAAATAATGTTACCGAGCATGAAACTAGGCTACATATAGTATTTGTCTTTTCTGTCAGTGTAGGCATGTATGACATGATAACCTGAGGCAAATAGTRCCAGGTTTAACTCTGAAAAGTGAAAACTGACTAATTCTAACCTGGGAAAAGACTACAGAAATACCCACTGAGCAGCTCAAGTGGTGGAACTTGATACAAAAACTGCTGTTTGTCGCTGAAAGTGCAGCATTGAATGTTCTGTGCATGGAAATGCACAATGTACCTGCAAGTAATAAGCCTTTARGATGTTCCCAGATGGCAGTATCTCAGCTGTAAGGCAATTCCTGAAACCAGGTGAGAGACAAAACACTGAAGAAGATTGTCTGTGTGACTGCTGTGCATCTGTGCTGAGTTTCTCTCACATTCTTGTGCTTGAACAAAGTGAAATTCTTTTTCCTTCTTTTTGTTTTGGTGTTTGGGGCCCTCTGCTGCACTGCAGAGGCTTTTGTCCCTCCTCACTGTGTTGGAACCCTGGTAGTGCTCCAGACCACTGGTGCTTCTCATCCTGTGGGTCTCCAGATGGGTCGYGTTCCCACTTTCATGATATCCGTAGTAAGACTTTCAGAGTAGAATTATTTCAGAGAGGTTAGGAGGTCAAGTGGGAGGTTAAAACTGCTGCTGAAGGAAACGCTGCTAATGGGACTTGGTGAAAACTTCAGAGCTTCACTTTTGTCAAAGTGCTCTGACACACTGGGATGTTCTAAGTTGTTATTTTAGTTTTAATTTGCATATTAATTTTGGTATTGCCATTGTAACTGAAATCTCTTAAGTGGATTCTTTGGTTGCGGGTGGTTTGACATTTCAATTTGTCTTCTCAAAGGTGCTTGCATGAGGGTCACTTTATTAACTTAACACTGGCTGATGAACTCTTGTGGTTGTATTGTTCTTTGGGGTGTCTCTGTGGGGGAAGAATATGTCCTTGTTAGTAGTTTAAAAAAAAACAAAAGAGAGATTGCCACCAACCAACTTAGGTTAAAATGTGTTCACTTCCATGTAGAAGTTTTAATGTCTTTATTTTATTGTCTTTAGCACAAAAAGTAACTACATTTTAGATAATTTTTTTCTTGAATTTGCATGGGTTGGTGTCARTGTAGTACCTCTGGAAAACTGACATCAAATGCAAACGTGATTCTAAGAATGGGTGAAACTGGCTCATCTTATCTGAGAAACAGATTTGTGATTCCTTTAAGTGAAGCCAGGAGAAAGAATAGGCTTATGTGTAAAGCTATACCTGTAGGGAGCTGGGGATTCTTCCAGAGTTGTACAGTAACTACCTTCCTTTGTTCCTGTCACAAAATGATGAAAAATTACAGCACTTGTGGAACACAAGAGGAATTAAAGGGCCTCTGTATCCACAGTCATTGCTCACTGCCATACAAAATTAAACATGACAGGGCTGAATTACAAAGCAAAACTAAATGAATCTACAAACTGAAAACCTCAAACAAACAAGCAAGAACTTCAAAACCCTTGAGATCAAGGTGTTTACTGAAGAGCATCTTATGAGGGTGTGGCATTTGATTGTAATTTGCCTTAACTTATCCCTTGTAGACAAAAAAAAATCATCAAATTTAGTTTAGAAAACATAATAGTGGTAGAAATATCACAATTTTTTTAGAAAACTCTCAGGTTATACCACTAGAAGAACCACTTTCTGATGAGTGGTAAGCTACATGAKACATCCCTGGCACTGCATCTTTTTMTTGTTATGCTTATTATTGCAGTTATAGGCACTGCAATAATTACCCAGATRTCTTTTATATCAAGTGCTCTACAACCTCAGAATAAAGCCTTGATACACTCAATACTCCATTGACTTGAAGAGCTAAAGCCTACAAACAGAGTATTAGAAACAGGAGATTCTAGGAGAGAGGAGAAGGGAATGCTAGGAGGTACTGACRGAGCATTCTTGGATTAATCAGAAAAATTAAAATTACTGTTTTATTTTTTTCTTTTTGAACATTTGGGAAATTCTGTGGAATGGGCAGAGAACAGTGGAGGCTGGCAATTAGGAGCTGGATCATAAGCTGGTAATAACTTGCTTGGCTGATGAGTAACATGACAAATGTTCAGAAGGGCTTTGAAAATGAAGACAAGCAAGTTTAAGCAGTGTGGAAAACAGAACAAGAGGAAAGACATTGCCTTTCAGAAAGGCAGCMTGAAAACCGAAATTAAGAAGCATTCAGGAGGGATTTGAAGTGGGCATGAGTCTTGACATCGGTGAGGAAACCAGCAAGGGTCAACTTTAAGTGGAAAAGTTGTATTTTATTGCAGGAAAAATAGGCTGTATGGCAAGATTTGATGATTGGGAGGAGGTTCAAGGTGAAGATGTGCATTATATAAACACACAATTATCTGAACATGACTGTGCCCATTCTAATCTGGAGGACTAGCTATTGAAAGGTACAAAAACCTGCTTTTAAAGTTATTGATGCTGAGCTACCAAATGCTTATACACAGATGGCAGTGAACTAGCTCAGATTTTAATTTGCCTAGAAGTCAGCTCTGCTTTAAAGGATGGGCCAGTGCATCAGCATATGGAAACAAAGGCTGTTTCCTGTGAGTATGTGTTGTATGAAAAGAAAACAGGGTAAGAAAGACATGGGATTCTTTAGGAATCCACCAAGAAAACTGTGAAGGTTAAAGAGAGGTTAGTGGGAAAGGGTGAAGGAAGCTGCAGATAGGTCCAAGTCACAGGAGCCATAAGACAACATTTTTAAAAAAGCAGGACACAGATGTCAGAATGGTTTGGGATTTTTTGCTGCCCCCTTTTTTTTTTTTTTTGTCTTGTGGAAGAGATGTAGAGATCTTGTGCAGAGAAAAGAGCAAAACCCAGAGAAACATTAGGAATCAAATCAAGTAAGTTTTAATTTATCCAGGTCCTGTTAATTCTGTACTTACCAGAATTAGGAGAACTATAGCAGTAAATACTGAGAGCAAATATAAAACCCATGATTGACAGCTTTATTCAATTTAAAAAGTGGAGCTTAAGTAATAGGATTTTTGTCTGCTTGTTTAAAATCAAACCAAAGCAGAATACCAAAGTAGGCAATAGCAGAATTAAATATTCCACTGCAATATGAGTTCATGAATTTAAATTAAAAAGAAAAGATCTGGCATTTAGTACCTATTTTYTATCAAAATGTTAACATATCTGTCTTTTTAAGCATGTATTTCTAGCACCACAGTGTATTATTTAAAGTTTCTGARCACCTTGGTTTTATTACTATCAAATATTGTTGCTTGGAGTTCAGGTCCTACTTAGTGCATGGACATGAAGAAGAGCAAGTAGGTCAGATAATCAGTATGCTGGTGCCTAAATTCAGTAGATACAAATCTAAACACTGAAGTGAAATAGTGAATCTCACTTTAATACCGTTAAAATCTAAGTTAAGGTGTTGCTACGCTTGGTATACCAGAGCTGTCTGTCAGCTCTTCACTAAGGCAATATTCAAAGTTAGTTGATCCTCAGCATGGAAAAAGTATCATCATAATGGTTTTAAAGTTGAACCTGCCAGGCTGAAAACCAGGCTGAAAACCTGCCTCCAAAACCAGCATGAATCTTCTGAGGGTTGATCTGTGGCTTAGGGGTAACTTTCTATAATTCTCAGCCCAYGTTCTCATGTATTTCCCTCCTCAACGGTGTTTTAGGGCAGCACAAGACACAGAGATGTTGTTACTSCAGGACAGCACAGCCTCTCTCCTCTGCCACTTCCTACATGAATAATAAGTGGGAAAACACTTGATTTTTATCTTAGTGATGTATATGTTTGTGTTGTTCAGAATGAACTTGGATTCTGTTGGGCATTTTCTAATCAGRGTTGGAAAGCTCTTTCTTTCTGATGTATTTACGTAGCAAGAAATGCCAGAATAGGAATCAGGAACAGTGCAAACAGCCAAGTAAAGGCAATGGGAGCTAAGTCTGGATTTACTGGAATCCATCAGACTGCTCCTTAGCTGGAGTTACAGTCAAGTATGAATCTGCTATGAGACTTTGGACCTAGTATGTTAATATATTAGTCCTGACAATAAATGACTTCATGGATTCATTTGGAAAAAATATGGTTCAAAGATGGAATAAAGCAGTGGTGAATCAGGCTTCTTATCCCTCAGTTATTATGCCAAAGGCAAAGTAGCAAATAAATACTGCTGGTGGTGAGCATTAAGTTTGCTCATTATAAATGCAGAGACATGTACCAGTCTCCAGCGTGATTTCATCTGGGAACATTGCCACAAGGATTACAAATGGCTTTCAGCCTGAAAATTGGTATGTATTGCTCTAAACTTACAGTGGGGAGTTGGCAATTTATCCTTCAGATAATCATCTTGTGTTAAGTTGAACATCTAAGTGTARTTTTTTGCTACATGATAAACCAGCTCCTATGAATAATTTACTGCAACTGGCAACCCACTTCAGCTCTGAAGTCTTTATGAAGTCTGGTGGCTTTTCATAGTTTAATAACAAACTTGGAGCCAAAAATCCCATCACACTCAAAGTCAGTGGAATTTCAGTGTTAATTRCAATGGGAATCACAATTTGACCTTTTGGGGCAAACTTCTCAAGGACAGAAGTTCTACATGGCATCATTGAAAAGGCCAGAGCTGTGCATTTGTGTCCAAGTAAGCAGAGTTCATTTACCCTTCCCTGTACTCTACAGCATCATGGGGGGTTGTGCAGATTTTATCTTGGGTAGGTGTTTGAAATATTTTTACTGGGCAAAAAAATGTTGGTTTAATTACCTTGGATTTCATTTCTCCCATGGCAGGTTTAGGTGTGTTCTGCACTGTGCCACTGCAACACAGCACACAATATGTGAGTGTTGCACCAAAATTATCCTTCCAGCCCTACAGGAAACCTGCCAAGGTGRTCAAGCTGGTGATTTTCAGAAAGAGCAGCAGCACCTTTTCAGTTTGGCAGGCCCTGACTGAGTGGCTGAGCTGTACCAGTGAGGTCTGTCCCAGCCTTTTGGTCTGGCTCTGTCTGACCAGGCTGGGCCAGAGCTGAAGTACAGGAGGAAATTCTGTGAATTGGGCGTAGCATCATCCCCCTGTGTAAAACAGATGCAACCAGAACTTGTCATAGATCTTTATTATCAGCAAGGAAGTATTCTACATGCACGTGCTAGGTTCCATRTACATTATCTCAGCTCTAACCCTTTATAAATCACTAACTCTTATATTCTGATTTTGAGCTTCCKTGCTCAGCTCTGCTTTGTGCTCCCTCCATGCCCTCTGGCACCTGTGTGTGCACTGTGCAGGGCTTTTCAGGGAGGCCTAGCTGAAGAGAGGATGAACTCTTTGGCAGTGAGAGGGGCTGTGCAAGTGATATTTCAAGATTACAGCTGCATGCAGAATTTGTCTCGGAGGAGATGGGTGGAAAAGAAGGACCAAAAGACCCTTTGTTCTGAATTTAACAAGTGAGGTTTAGGGGAGACTGTGACTCCAAGCATAAACTCTCAATTTTCTCTTCCCTGCCGATTTGCTAYGTGAGATTGCATCAGGAGAGAGGGGACTCCTGGCATTCCCCAAAAATGAGCAAGGGTGTGGCTTGGTGYAATGACAAATGAAGGGTGAAGCTGCTTCTCCTTACTTCTGGAGTTGGTCTGAGTAGCAGTACTGAATACAGCTCTTGTTTGCATTGCAGTATTGTAAGCTTTCTTGATAGTGCAGCAAGCTCTTAGAAAATGTTAAGCTTAGAATATTAAATAGAAAAAAATAACATTGAGCAAACTAGTTCACCTGAAATGCATGTGTGAAGAAYGTTTAAAAAACCTAATTTTCTCTAATAGTTCCTAGTCATTATGATGATTTCCTGAGAATCCTGTGCAGCTCACAACTACCACTCATTCATGTTCTCATGAATCCTTTCAATATCCTTTAGATATCTTTTTTCAGGACAAATAAATGTTTTTCTTAAGAAAAAAAGATAAATTGTTTAACAAAAACAAGTATGYCTTGACTAAACCTCACACTTTCACCTCATATGAGGATTTGGGGAGCCATTTAATTGGTTTTAATTATGTGATACTGATCTCAGTTTGTTTGTCTTAATGTGAATAGACAGAGAGATTATTGGGTAGAGCAAACGGAAATGARGTGATGGCTTTAGATAGGACACTTCTAGTAAAATAAATTCAAGAGAGCTACAGACTAATTGTTCCTTCAGTAYGAAGGTGCCAGTTTAGAGATAAAAGGGTATTTGCAAGCCAGGTTTCTCAGCAGATATTAAAAGTAATGGAAACAATTTACAAGAAACCCCCACATGTTACAGTCTGGGGGAAGATTATCTATGAAGAGTTTAGTTATGAGGCTGGTCTTTGAGAACACAAAAGAGACTGGAACAGAAGCCTTGTGGCAGACACCTCTGTCATGCTTTGAAGGCAACCAGTGTGCTTCTCTTCAGACCCAGGTAGGAAACCTCTGTTACTTTATTCATTTGCTTGCTGCAAACCTTTAGATTGATAGCCCAGGGTTTTGTTTTGAAGAATTCCTTTCCCATCACTTTAGTCTGCTGTGAGCCCCAGGCTTCCAGGGAACGTTTCCTGAGGTCCCTGAATGCAGCTGGACCTGCAAGGATAGGAGGCAGCCCATGGCAGCCTCCAGAGTCAGCCTGTCCCTGTGTGCATGGCACTCACCCACCTGGTGAGTGCTTGAAGGAGAGGTGGCAGTGCCAAAGGTTCAGGGCACACATTGGCTCTGAGATTTTGTGGAGCACAAATCCTACCCAGGTTTTTACAGAGTTTCTCGCTGACAGTAATGCTGAATCCTTGCAGCTTCACTTTTTGAGAAAGGTAAGTGCCTTTTGTCAAACCTAAGTGATTTCCTGAACAGAAATGCTCCCTGCCAGGTGCCCAGGAGACATGGTTGTACATCAGTGCTGCTGTAGTGAAAAAACAAGATGGTAAAATGCTGTGGGCTAGAACAGACTAATGAAATGTAAGGAGGCTTATTTTGTTACAGACAAAGGGAGTTGTTACCTGGTGCTTTGGTACCAATATTCAGGCAGGRTTCTTCCTGTGGAAATTCAGTAGCTCCTCCGGGAGTAGGTGTTTGATGGTGATGTGAAAATGTGTGCTTGTTTTGCTAAGGAACTTGGAATGAACGCTGTAAATCAGCATACAGCAAGTGTCTTGACTGCAGTAGATTGAAATAAATTTTTGTCTAAGGCTTAGTCCCTTGAACAAGCACTGCTGTGACMTTTGCTCTTGTAGCTCAAATAAAAGTCCAAGTTCTAAGTAAAATTTTCAAAGTTATCCCAACAATTTAGCAGTTCATATTTAGTGTTCAGTCATTTGGACTTCTAGGACAGTACTGGAGTGGTTGTTCAACAAATCACTGCCCTGAATTACTGCAGAATTTCTGYCTTGTTGTGTTGGTTGATGGCGATGTTTGCAATGTTGTAGAACAAATGTTCTACAAATGTTGTGCCAGTGAAATGCATTTCACCTGTATCTTTTCAAGTGTTTTTAACAAGAGTGCCTCARTTGTCCATTTTGTGCTGAAGTGCACTGCAAAACAGCTTGTGTGCTTGTTGATGCTTCTTAAAAGCATCCTCCTAAAGAAGGATGTATTTAACAGCTTGTTTAAATGACAAGTGCAAGCTGTGTGTTTATATGGCTACAGGATGTTAAAGCATGAGCATGGTTTTAATCTGTAAGGCCGTACTTTACCTGAAGGTCAAGTTAAAATATGTTCAATAAAAAGGCAGAGTGTGCATAGCTAACACGTACATTTTGAGAGGGTAATTCAGTTCATGTAACTCAGGTAATCTACAGCCTGCTCCAGACAACTAATTTGTGTACCACCCTTTAACAAAAAAAAAACCAACAAAACCAAGCAAAACAAAACAAACCCCAAAAAACCAAACAAAACCCCAAAACAAAACAAAAAACCCTTCAAAAAGTATTTTGGAAAAYGCAAATAAGCAAATAGAAACAGGAAGGTCTTGTATGAAAGCAAATAAAGTCTTTTGAATATATTAAACTGTTTAAAGGGAGGCTTTACCATGGGTTCATGTTTAGTAGCTTTAGGTTTCTGACTAGAACAGTAATCAGTAATAGTTGATTCTCTTTTATCAAATGGATCTCCTCCCTTCATCCCAACAGAGTTATTATTGTGTTCTCTCCGTACAGGACTTTTTAAGTCTCAGGGTGGGGGAGAGGAACCAGAGGCTGTTGGTAGGTTTTAAGAAAAGTTTTCTGGCCAGGTGCAACACAAATCAGTACCTTCCTGTTGGCTAACGTTGCTCAAATTGAATTTTTAGAGGTTGTGTGTTTTTGATTTGATTCCTCCAGTAGAAAAGCACAGCAGTCAAGCTGCAAGGTTGTGCAACTTTTAAATTCTGAAGTGAAATAAGAAATTGATTTATTTTTTAAGAGACTAAAATGTTTGTAATGATACATAGAACAGTTAAATATTGTCCACATTACTGGATAAGCAAAGCAACATCTTGGAAGAGGCTTGCTGGACAGGTTGCCACCCTACCACGTTCTGTTTTTGTTGGAGCTTATGCCACTTACCAAGCTGTAGGGTGCCTTTCCCAACACTGGGTGAGAATTCAGGATTTCTCACCTCTTTTTCTAACTGGCCCGCAGTGAAAAACACAGTTATATTAGCAGGTAGGCTCTCTTAATTAGCAACCTGCTAATTAAATCTGTGTTTGATTGTTCTGCTTCTGTACAGTTTTGCCAACAAGCAGAATTGAGCAGTTCCTGCAGCCAGAGCCATGGTTCTGCTCCTGCCCAGACRGAGGCTCAGGCTGAGCCATTGCTGCATTGACACCAGGGGAAGCTGGCAGAGCTGTAGGATGAACTGGGTTTGCTCTGGCCCTCCAGAAGGTGAAATGGTTACCTGCAGCCTTTGCTGCCAAAGGCTGAGGTGTGTGAGCTGATAAAAACAGCTCTGCCATGAGGATTTGCAGGCACACTGCTTTCTTTGTGCAGACYTTAAGCCACAGAATGCACTTCTCAGAGTTACAGCCAAGCCTGCTCATCTGTTTCCAGGGACTGATAGATATAATTAAGAAAAAAAATGCAACCCCCCCCCTTTATGTTCTTGTATCATGTTTTCTGTAGTGACAACATGCTGAAATGAAATATCCCTTCCTATTAGTTAAAAATTTAAATAACTGACAATTTCCCTTTATGTTTTCTAGTAGTAATTTCAGGTAAGAGGTAAAGGTGCTGCAACAAAAAGTTCATCTGTCGGGTGTCCTAACAATCCCCTTGTAAGATCATCTTGATCTTTTAGCCTTGCTTGGTCACTACCTCAGTTTCTCCAAAAAAAWGTCTAAATAGATCATATACATGTCTAAAACATGTCTTTTTCTGTCTAGAACRTGCATTCTAAATGTTGTTTATCTAAGACATCAGTTTTGTTTGCAGGCATGTTAATAACCTGAGTTGTGGATGCAGAGTGATCTTGTTATAGTTCTTAGAGTTTACTTCARTCCTTACTTCAGTGATAACCATCTGTTCTGGAAATGTGCTCTGCCAGTTCCTTGTATTACCCTGCTCTCCTCGTGTAGGGCATGGCTGAACTACTCAACTTCTCTCTGTTCAACCTCTTAAAACTTTCCCTCACCTCACTTCAGCCAGCTTAGGCTTGTTATTGTTTCTGTGGGGTGAAAACAATGAAACTTCATTAAGGGGGCAAAACCTTGGATTAGTCTAAACCATTAATGGTAACTTAATTAACTTTAATGCAGCTCTGGCAGGTTGCATCTGCCCTGGCAGTGTTACAGGAGGGTAAACTGGGGATGCAGTCTTGCCCAAAACACCACCATTTGTTGTGATTGTATTCAATCCCTGCATTGACTACTTACAGCATTCCATTTATTCATTTATTTATTTATTTATTTATTTATTTATTTATTTATTTATTTATTTAATGAAGCTCCAAAATCTTTCATCAGGCCTGGCCTGTTCTGCTTTTCTGCTTTCTCTCCTGTTTTACCAGAGTTTTCACAAATGAGAACACTCACACATAAAACTATTTACAACACCAACAATGAACAAACACCAGGAAAATCTGGGCACCAAAAAGATTCCYAAATACACCCAGCATAGTTTCCAGTTTCCCTTTTGTTACAGACAAATAGAATGGCTACAGTAAATTACAGGGGCATTAATTTGGTGCTTCTGTCCACTCTTGTCTGTTGTGACTCTGCCACCACCGAGTTATCACAGACTTAACACCTACAGCATGATGTTTCCATTTCATCTTTCTTGTGGTCCTTCCAAGACAAAGGTCTGATTTTAGCAAAATAAATTATATTTGTGATTAGCAATCAGACAATCCTGGTATAATCCTTTGTTTCCTTCCTGGGCTTACATGTAACCTGCCAATCTGAAAGAGGACATATCCCCTCCATCCTTCCCCTTCTTTTCTTTCTTCCAGAGAAACCTTCCACATATCTTTGTAGTCAAACAGAGTAGAAAGAATTTGTATAACATAATAAACTCATGTCTTTGGTCCCAGGTGTAATCACTGAGGCCTTTGAGGGCCCTTCTTTGCTAGAAATACAGAGCAGCCAGTGTCTGTCCCTTTTCCTTGTCTCTTGTATCTGTATGTAWTGACATATAAAATGTAAAATGAGAACAAAAACCTTGAAATGTGGCCGTTCTATTATCTCTCATGCCTGTATCTGTCACTAGTTGCTAACAACTTTGTTTTTCCTACATAGTACCTGCTTCAAATGTGGGTTTTAGCATTTGTTTGYAGAAAACCTTAATTTATCTTTCTGTCTGTCCTATAAAAGACTGCGATGCTCTGAACTCCTGTGCTGCTGTTCTCTTTTTTTACCTCTCCAGTGAGGTGTTATCCTGRGATGAAATAGTCTAATCAGAGCTGATGGCCATATTCAAGCCAGTCCCAGGGTGTCTGTCTTCCTCTTTGAAGACCCTCAGTATGACCATAGAAAACAGAAGTAAAAGGTCACATGATGAGACAATAATCAGTTGTACTTGCATATTTCCTCTTAAATACTTAACCAATATTTAAGCAATCAATTGTTAATTTAGACCAACTTTTAAAATGTTGTGTTGCTTCCTGCATGAAAGGAGATAATTTAAAAGCCACTGTGGGGTCAGCCTACTGCCATTCAGCATATTTATCTTTGCCATTAGCTTTTGGGTGAAAGTGCTGCTTCTGTGGAGAGGCCACAAATCCTGTTTGTGCTTCCTGTTGCAGAACGTTTATTACACAAGCAGTCAGCAGCTCCACGTGGGTGTTCTGAGCCCCACGATCGACGATGATGACAACAGATGCCTGGTGGATGTGAACAGCAGGCCCAGGCTCATTGAATGCAATTATGCCAAAGCCAAGAGAATGAAGCTTTACTGGCAATTTACTCAGGTAATTCTTACCCAGCAGCCATTTCAGAAAGTTTTAAAGCTGTGTTTCTGTGTTGAAGTGTGAGTAATCTGTTTATTAACAGAACAGAACCAGATTTATCCTCGCTTGCTTTGCACAGTGCCAGGAAGCTCTGTGCAGGTTTAGTTTTSATCCCAATGTCAGCTACCTCAGTAGTCTACAAAACTTGTACTATGTTTTCTGAGTTCACCATTAATAACTTCTTTCTAAGGCAGAGTACTGTTATGGGGGGGTGGGAAAAAAGGTTATTTCAGTGGAGTCAAATGCAAAGTAACCTATTTAGGAACGAGGAACAGAAATCTGTTTGTCTTTTTTTTTAGAAGTAGCTACTCACAAATGGTGGTAGTGGATCATTGCTGGTAACAGCCTCATAGTGAGCTAGTTCTGCAGTTTCTTTTTTAAAAAGGCTCATGCTTTTACACATGAGTGTGAGAGATGCAGAAGGAGGCTCAAGGAAATGCTGGGAGGTGCTTTCACAGTGATGAGAATGCTGGCAGGAGACTAAGGCCAGGCCTGGTGTCTGCATTCATAACTGATTTAGAAACATAAGGGAGAGTAAAGAAGCCACAAAAGTTCTGGGGCTAGAAWAGGTTCTCTAACCCTTAGGGAGATCACTCTGGTTCAGCTAAGAGGAAATGGCAGGGTGACTCAAGGCATCTCAGTGTTTCCACAGAGGGGTATAGGTTACCCTGAAGACAAAACAGGTTCCAGTGGCTGGACGCCAAAGACAGTCAAATTCTGTTTTTCAAAGAAAGATGAGTTTTTCCTGAGGTGAGTTTAACGCAGTGGAACTTTGCCATGTCAGGTGCTGGCATGCTGGTGAATCAGTGAAATGAAATGACAATACTTTCTAAAACGCATGATGTAGCTTCTGGGGCAGATGCTATAGCTAATGTGAGTTTGGTGATATTATGGTTGCTCCTCTGCAGTTTGAGTCAACAAATCTAGTTGAGTACTCAAGCCCACAGGCTGAGGCTCACCATTAAAAGCAATTTCTTTCCCTACATTTAATTTTTCTGTAACGTCCATGTGGATTTGCAAATATCTTTTCTGTCAACTCAGTAATTTCTTTAATAGCCATTATCCATGTACTTTGGGACATTTATAGTACAGTTAGTGTCAATTTTGGTGCAGAAAGTATCTGGACATTAATCAGTAAAGCATAGTATTAGCTTATTTTGTATTTATACTTGAAAGTTGTCTAGGTCTTTAGGAGGTAACTCTCAAGCAACAGATCTTAAATCCCTAAGTTGGCCACTCAAGGGCAAAGTTTCAATTATATTTTCTCAAAAATCAAAAATAAATTTTAACACTTAGTCTTTTCATGACAGGAGCCTCACTGTATCCATCTCTGCACTTGAGTTTTTTTAATACCATTTCTAAAAAGTATAATTAAAATTGAAGAGTATTTCAGTAACATTTTAGCATGGTCCAGTGATTGCACTGTACACCCCAAAGTTTTGGTGACAATTAATGGTTTCTACTCCAGGATACTACTATTTCATAATACTGATTATGTTMGATCTTACTTTGGGGGCAGGGGACAGCAGTAGAAGGCCTTGATAATTTAGCTGTTAAAATCTTTAAAAATGGGATTTAGCAGTATCAGGATTGTTGCAATTCCATATTCCAGCTACAATCTCTCAAGGAAGGTGCAGCACTGGTAAACTCAACTCTAAGGCCTCTCTCTTCCTTCTGCAAAGGAACATCTCCCTGAGAGAAGTGAAAGCTAGTTAGTTGTTTCTTCATGATAAATTAGGAGACAAATGAAAGAAYTAAAAGTTTTCTGTTCAAAAAGGATTTTGCTAAGACCCAATACAATTTAAATGTCATTATTGCTCAATGGGRTACATTCTGTAAGTTAGAAGAAAGTTAATGAATGTAATCAGGGCTTGCCAAGATCAACTGATGAACTCCATTTGAAGTGCACCCATTTAGCCTGGTGAAAAGATGTATTTGTGTGGCCATSTTGGAAGTTCTCTCTAAAAAGACTCTTTTCATTACATCTTTAAAGCTCTGGTATTTCTTTTCCATATGTGCAGTGAGCAGGACTACTGTGAGTATCRTACTGATGCTTATATTGCCTTGGAATTTGTGAACTATTAATTAAAATGTAGATGCTGGTTGTAGCCTTTTGTAGCACTTTCCTTTAGCTGCAGCTGTGCTTTGGCTTCTCTGGGCTCTTGAGCCATTCCATGGGAATGTCTGATGGTGTAGGTAAGTAAAAATACAGCAGTGSAAGTGAGGAATTGTCTGAGAAGGGGAGCAGGAAACAGACTGACCACCCAAAGTAGGATAAACCAATTGAACTAGATTTCCCTGASCAGCACAAAAATCTGTATTTTTCCTGAGAGACATTTATGGTAAATTAGTTTGAATGAGGAAGCACTATAATCTGAGAGGCCCCACAATAGTCTGTGGTGGGACATGGACAGCAGTCTGGTTGATAGAAAACTGTACAGCTTTAAAAAAAAAAATATCCTTCAGGTAACACTTTCATCCTCCTTTGTACTGTGTTATGATGAGGGAATTCCACATGGCAAAGTAGAAGATGGGTTATCCTCAGTTAGGGGACTCCTTGCTTCTGTAGATCTATTAAAGAACTATTTAATTAATTATTAAGTCACATCTTTTAGATCAGAAGTATGTGTATACACATCTATATACATTTGCTTGTGCATATATATCCAACTTGATTTCTTTATTTATTTTATCTTTTACTTTGGTTTTAAAATTTTAAATTCCCTGGCTATCTTCAGTTGCAGGCAGTTGGAGTCAGGCAGCCAGATGTCCACTGCTACTTTGTGGACAAAACTGTGGTTTGATGGGCAGGCACTTGGAGGGGATCACTACCTCTGGTATCTTTGTCCTGTACAGAAACTTGCATTGAGCATTCAAAGCTTGTAGTATGTGTTTGTATAATCAGGATCTATCTGAGCACATTTCCATGCTCCACAGTTTTGTACAGCTGCCAAATGCAATGARACCCAATAAAATGTAGGCTTTGGTGGCATTCTTGCTTGCAAAGCTTCTTCAAGTGTTTATAACAGTAATTATGTCAAATTATGTAAATTAGCCCAGAAAAGAGTCCCATCAACTGGGTGGTGTTCAAGAATTTTATTGTTCAGGCTGTTTGTCAAGTGTTCTCTTAGGGAAATGTTTGTTTTGGAAATGCTTTTAYGCTGGAATGTTTTCTAGGTGTTTGACAGCTCACCTAGTTCAGTCTGTCTCACCACTTTTTCATTTAATCATAACCAAGTTAGAGCTTCCAGCAAAAAAAMCCCAGTAAGTGATCAGAAATTAGACAAGGCAGAGGAGATAGAGGCGAGAATTCCAYGGTAGAAAAAGGTCACAATTTTAGTAAAAAATGATTTGAAACATGATCTCAGGGAAGCTGCTTTGGCATCATGAAGCATGAGGAAAGCAAAACCTCAGGGTGTGAGCTGGTTTTGGCCAGGAGCAGGTGCAGACACTGCTGGCAGCAGCAGCAGCTCCCATGGAACCAAGGGCTGGGACAAAGCCCCAGCTCAGCAGCATCTGTCACTGTCCCCAGTGCTCAGTGTCACTGTCCCCAGTGCTCAGTGAAGCTGCTGGGGCTGCTGCAGTGATGGTGCTACAGGGTCTGGTCGGTGGCAGAGAAGGGGCTGTGGGAAAAGAAGGCCAGAGCACCTGGGCAGGTGAGGCCTCAGGACATCTGTTGGTAGAAAACGCTTGTGRCCAGCATATCAGTTCTCTGATAGGATTAGGTTTGTTGATGTTCTGGAGAAGCAGTACRTTCTCAGTGCTGCAATCAGGTTTTTCAGAGGACAAATCTCAAATTYGCAGGATTTTAAGAAGTCTCTCAGTCTCCAATCTGATTTCCTAGGCTTATTGCTGATGCAGAGTCAGTTGCCTGCCCTACAAGTGAAATTTGTCTCTATGTATCTCACCTGGGTGGCAGCAGATTAGTTGGGAAGTTCACTCACCTCGTTAGGGCTCCTCCAGAGGCATAGCAAAGGCAAAAGGGGGAAGTTTTTCTGTAATTACTCTTTATCTTGAGCTATTCTGTTTAGTTGGACAGGGAGGTGACCATTCCTTTCTAACCAGACAAGCCACGCTCTCACTTTTTGCTGTTGTGAGAAATGCAACAGGGGAGAGCTCTGTGTATAAAGAGTCAAAAGAAAGGACACCAGGCTGAGCTAAAAACTTGGCATTAATCATTTCCAGCTGTTTCATACTTCGTTAATTTAAGTAATTCAGCTTCCAGTGTGGTTGCCATAGAAAGGTAGGAAGAATCTGCCTCTCTAGGGATGGGCACTCACCACATCCTTCCTGGGAAGGAGAAGATGTGCAGGGCCTGCTCTCAGCACCCTCCTGTTCCCATATCTTCTGATAACATTGCTTGTGCATGGTGTGGAGAATTGTGATTCTAGTCACTGCTGGAGGTTTCCACAGGATGTCTTCCCATTCATAAATGCTTGGAAGGGAGTGTTTTATTGCTGTGGCCGGAAATTGTAAATAAAATTTGTTGCTGACAGCTGTAGTTACAATATGTATTTCCTAAATATCATAGTAGGAATTGCTTGGGAAGGAAAAGAATATTAATTACTGAGTTGTTACAGGTATTCCTCAGATAAATATGATGATTTAGATCTTATTTAAATAGGTATTAGATAAGGAGATCTGTTTAGCTGTATAAAGAAAGAATAGATCTTAAAATTACTGAATTTATGTCTTGTTCCTCGTAAAGGCTTTTGCCTTTAAATTTCTCCTACCTACCTTTCTAATGAAAATAAAGGTAGTGCAGTGCTAGGTTACCCAGTGCCACAGCCCAGAGAAGCACAGGAAATGCGGCTGCATAGCAAGATTAAACTGGTGGGCTGGGAAGCAAGCAGAGGATCTCTGTACCAATTTCAGATGCCCCCTTGCTGAGCACACAGCATGCAGAAGCTGAGCCCAACACCATTATACAGCAGCCTAATTCTGATGTCCACTCCTGTTTGCATCCCATCCATTACCAAGGACACCAGCATCCAAGAGGGATTCATCTCAGCAGAGCTCTGTGTGTCTAAGGGAGCAGTGGCCCCCACCCACTTCCTCAGATTCTTCCATTGTGGGAGCCACAGGCTGGCAAAGCAGCAGCGTTGATTTACCAAGAGTTTGGATTTCTGTGGTATTTCCAACCACAAGGGATGCAGGTACTCTCAGTATGTCTCTGTAGTTTAAGCCATGCTGTACTGCTTCAGAGCTGTGTAATTAGGCAGTGCTGTTTGCCTGGCAGCTCAGAACAGAAAGGGATGGTGATCCTGTTAAAAGAGATACAGACTTTGATCCTGCAGGAGAAATACAAAGAAAACCAGAACCTAATTATTCMATTAAATGAGCCAATAGACTAGGTTAAGCCCTGTATTTTAGTGAGGCAATCTGATTTTTAAGTGACCAGTGTTGCCAAGTGTGGAGTTTTGAACCTCAGACATAAAAGAGCACTTCCACAAACCCCATGGCTCAGTGTTGGTATAGAGGTCCAGTGCATAAGCAGCATTTCTATTTTTAAGTCGTCTTTGCTGATTTTTTTGCTCAAATATTACCCCAGCTTGCCTGTACTTCATATTTGAACTAACTGGATAATAAAAGAAGGTATTATAGCTGGAGGATGAGGAAGCTGAACCATTGTTCAGCTTAGACATGAGATAACTGTAGTTAATATTTCAATTTGCATTTTTCTCTCATAAATTGGTCTCTAAATGTGTAACTTAATATTCTTGTCATATTTCAATATGACAATATGAATTTTAAAAGAGGTGCATTAAAATATTTCTTTTTTATTCATCATGAACTATGTCTTACTAAAAGCCTATAAACATTTTTGTATCATTTATGCAGAATGGAATGGAGAAGTACAAAAATTTAAATGCATACAGGCTTTCTCCATTTTGAATACTTGACTGCAACTTAAATATGAAAATGTATATGCTAAAAACATGCAAAAAATATGGAATAGAAATATTACTRTACAATATTGTGTTTTAACAACTGGTGTTAGATTTGCTTGGCAGTTATTGCCAACTGATGCTAAATTTACTTGTTAATTATTGCCATAGCTCRTGGTAACCAAAATTTCATTGTATCAGTTCAGTTTTCTGTTTGGAGTAATTTTCTAGCAGAAAGTTTGAATCTTTGCAAATTGGTGTAGAACTTGCCAGCTAGAAGGTTGGTGTGGAATACAGCAGTAAAATGAGCTTTTAGTGGGTGCATTTCAAATCTTTTCTAGCATATCACATTATGCAGTATTTACTCTCCTGAGAACTACATTTAAGCTCCAAAGACACTTGTGCTGAATTAATTTAGAAGAAAGTTAGCACATACCCGTGTTTTTCGTTCAAAACAGATACCCTATTTGCATATTTTAGCATCTAATTTTAAATACCACATTTATTTACTAAGAAATTATTTGTTCGAGTTGCACATGATTCTTCCTCATTTCAGCTGTCCAGRTAGATTGCATCCAGCAATTGCAGATGACAGCTGCTGCCAGGCTCTGCATGGCACTGTCATGTCACGCATGCAAAACCATGGCCAAATCCAGAATGTCTCCTGCAACCTGAGTGATAACCAGCAGGTGAAGGGCCTGAGTTTCAGGAGATCTGAACTCTGCTTTTGGTTCCTCCTTTGCATCACCAGTCTCTGCTCAGCTTCTGCATTCCCCAGCTGTGGGAGGGATAGAAGGAGTTTTGCTGTTATTATTTCTAAATTCCCAGCTGAAAACAAAACTCTGATGTCAGAACCCAGGAACTTCCTCTGGCTGCCCTGGAAAGCTTGAGCCCCTGCCCAGGGGGCTCAAAGACCTTGGCACAGAGCCCAAGACCCCTGTGCCTTTGATCTTGACCCATAGGAAAMCAATTACCAACCTTTATATGAAGAATTACAAGTCAAGAAAGTTTAAGTAGAATGGTAGTGAATTTATTACAGGGTGAAAAATAGGTTTTTGGGATTTTTAGAATGGGGGCTCAGGGTCCCAAGATGGAGGAATTTGGGCCTGCCTTGTCCTTTCTCCTCCTTCTTCTTGGCCTCCATCTTCTGCTCTGATGGTGGCACTTTTGGATTGATTTAGAGTAGAAGCTCACTGTCTAACATAGGTGATAGGTATTGGGAAGTTATGGTAAATATTATACACATAGTTTTTAGTATAAGAAGATAACACTGCCCCAGGGGCAGGCAGAGTGCCTCTGACTGTCTTGCTGAATGGACCTCGACTGGACAGGAGAAAGAATTTTGTAGGTAAGAAACAATAAACAACCTTGAGACCAAGAACTGAAGAGCTCTGACTCCTTCTTCAACCACTGGGCTGGGAAAAGAGAATTTCTAACACATCTYGGGGTCACTGTGACCAGCTAAAGCCCCAAGACTCTGTCCCTGTCARGTCAGTAAACAGTTGCATCTTTACTCCCAGTGGAGACAAAAGCAGGATGTACGTATGCAAGATCTGGCTACCAAGTAATCGTCTACAGTCTGAGATAAGGAGATGAGAAAAATGTTCCTTTGGAAATCAGATAAATCAGGATGAAAAAATTGACAAGAAAAGGCTGTTTGTTATTCAGTGAAATGATCAGGTCATCAAGTCTGGTGGCCTGAAACCAAGAGTGGCGACACTCACTATATCAGACAAAAAAAAAATAGGTTATTTTCGTTACTGTCTGAGTAAACTGTGCAAGGTTTGGGCTGCAGCAGCAAGGACATTACTTTCCCAATATCAGTTATAATCAGATTTGTGTGGTTAGTGGGGAAAAAGCYATTTTCAATAACTAGACACTATGATCAGAGTCCCAAGGAGCTCAGCCTAAATTCCATGTTAGAATATGCAGATCAATTGAAATACTGGTGCAAATTCATTTCCTAATTTTCTTCACTTTGCACTCAATTTATTTCTTAGGCCCTAGAGACTGGTTTAATCATAAGCACATAATGATAATGCAAGTAGTTCAGTTTCTGGGTTAAAATGCATTAAGCCTCCTTCTTATGAAGCATTCAGATTAGAAAACTTAGATTAATTAAATACAACACACACACAAAAGAAATAAAATCATCATTCAGTATTTTTGTTTTCCAAGCGAGTTATTTCTCACAAATAATCTCATGTAAACCCCATAAACCTTTGGAAATCTGTTAACATGTCTGGGAAAAATATAAAAATCTTGGGTTTCCTAGTTGTGCTGAAAGGAGTTTCTCATTTATGTGGCTGAAGAAGASTAACTAGGTATAACCTATGCTAAGGCTGGTAAATAGCAATGTGAAATTATGTTCTTCACATCAGTTGTGCATCTGTGCTRTATTAGAACAATATTTTCATCCATGGAGAGAAAAAGAGAAAGAATAAGGCAGTGAAGTGCTCCTAGGCATGAGCTACAGCTGCAAGRTGTGAATGTGTATAGGTTTGGACCCCTCACTATCAGCAAGACATTGAGAATRTATCCAGAGAAGGGCAGCMGAGCTGGTGACAGGTCTGGAGCACRAGGCTGAGGGAGATGGGGGTGTGGTGTTTGTGAGGGTCCCCAGGACAAGGTGAGAGATGAGAATCTGACTCCATGTTCTCAGAAGGCAGATTATTCTATTCTATTCTATTCTATTCTATTCTATTCTATTCTATGAGATGAGATGAGATGAGATGAGATGAGATGAGATGAGATGAGATGAGATGAGATGAGATGAGATGAGATGACATTTTGACTCCATATTCTCAGAAGGCAAATTATTCTATTCTATTCTATTCTATTCTATTCTATTCTATTCTATTCTATTCTATTCTATTCTATTCTATTCTATTCTATTCTATTCTATTCCGA